>PNEQ01122204.1:0-130049 GCA_003012365.1 Medauroidea extradentata
TATAATTAATTATAATACATATATAATTACATGTGCATGTATAGACATATGTGAATATATAATATATATAATGTATTTGTACGTATATAATTAATTATAATACATATATAATTACATGTGCATGTATAGACATATGTGAATATATAATATATATAATGTATTTGTACGTATATAATTAATTATAATACATATATAATTAGACTGTGTAGTTGTGTTTTATTTTTGCAATTTGCATTTGGAAAATTTTCACACAAATGGCTCCATTTTTTTTTTTTTTGTTTAATGAAACCATTTTATTTATAAATTATTTATTGATCTAAAATTGTGAAATTCGAAACACAGAATGAGAATATATATTTTGCACATTCCCTTTAGACATTTCGTGCAAGAACATGGATAAGTTTTAGAGGAAATAGAAAACGTACGAACAGTTAGCGTGTTAGGTTTCCTCGATACGAAGTACTTCTCATGATAAGCGCCTGCGGGACATGCAACCACCTTGACTTTCGCATGTAAGTGGCTGCCTTTTGGCAGGCACTGCGTGACATTTTTAGACGTGTTATTTCTGCTTTATTATTTAGCTATATAAATTGAGTGGTAATTTTTATTTCCAATTTATTAAATATGGAATTTTATCTCACATTAAAGCATTTTATATCCTAGAAACACGTGATAAAAATCCCTATCCACAAATAACAGAACAAATTATGATATCACTAGGGCTAGTGATTTTTCGTGAAAAGAATTCTGCAACAACTTGATTCAATGCCTTATGTGCACACCTGCAACTCTGGTTCGTGGTTATTGGCAGAATATAATAAGGCAGAGGCGCGGCTCATTTTACTGCACCAACCAGAACAATGTTACCGCGACACCACACATCCGTGATTTGCGGGTAGAACCCCGAGACGCCGAAAGTTAAAAACTTCCAATCACTGACCATGAAGCAGAGAAACTGGTGTTCACATAATGCATTGAAACAAATTGTTGCAGAATTATTTTCACCAAAAATCACTGGCTCTAGCTATCACAGTCAATATTCGCACATTTGAAAAGTTCCAGCAAACAGTAATTTTTAACATTATGGTGTTTAGTAATAGCATGAATTAGGTAATCGTTATTGCCGAGTCCAACTATAGAAAACTGCACTGTTAAAATAAATGACGATTACATAATCCTTTTTTGACCGGTTGTTGCATTGCAATCTGAATGTTCATGTACACACAAAATGTTTCTAAGCGCAATATAGTTTAGTAATTTATAATTCTTACAAACAAAAAAAAAAAAAAATTAAGTATATAAAATAAATTTGTGGACAATGAGTAAATGACAAAATTTCGAAGAGTTATCAGAATATAAAAAAATTATCGCTGGCTTATGGACACTGCCTCGAAGTACTTGGTCCTAAATCCAATGCTGTATATTGACCCGTACAGTTTTATTATACATAAAAAATTACACGTTTTCTAGAAAAAGCGCACTAACCATAGCAATGTAAATTCTTAATTTAATGTATTGATTAAGCCTTCCTATTCATTAACAGCAGAAAAACTTATTACATCAATATTTAAGACCATTATTGCACGAATAAAAAGTTAAGAGCCATATACAGCTAGCACATGAACATTGTTGCAGCTAGTTAGGAGAACGTTTTTTAGAATCAATACTTCGAAATGTGCGTTCTATATCATTATCTACGAAAAGAAAACACTTTTAAAACCATGCTCCTCTGTCTTTGATTTCTAGATATCACGCTCAGAAACGTGGCTTTGGAGCACCTTAAAAAAGGTCAAATTACGGCTTTCTCAGACTGCTGTCACGTAAAAAATGCCAACCGGAATTGTTAAACGTTACTGTGTACTGTCCATAAATAAAAAGAATATGGTCACCGCCTAAAGTCCCATAGAATAAATCAACAACTGGAACACTGCACGCCGTTTTCACGCCAAGAGCATAAAGGCAACACGACTGTTGACGCACGAGCCAGTCTTATTGCCTGCCTGGAATATTCAATCGTTGATAAAATCTAAACTACTTACGTTAGTTCATTTATATATTATTATTACTATTATTACTACCGAACGTCAATTTATATAGCACTGGACGGTAGTTTGCTTTGCCTTCGAGTAAAAATTATAAATGATATTTAGAAAAATTAAGGAATTGAAACCACAAAATCCGTACAAGTAGTAAACAGTAATTTTTATAAATGTTTAAAATAAATCTTACTACAAGGCGCGAAATCAGTCCTCTTGTTGAAAAGCCAGGTGTCGTGATTTTCATTTGTCTTCATACCACGGCCACAGGTCTGGACACTCGCCTGGAAACTTGACCCACTTGTTGTTTGTCCAAGTTACCGTGAGTGTTGTGCGCCTTTGGCGCTGCAATCAGGGTGGTCGGGCTCAAACTCCGCCCACTTCCCTCCCACTTTTTTCCAGTGTTTACACTATAAAGTTAAACAATTTATACGAACGTATTTTTTATCATTTATGAAATACTTCCTTCGCTCACAACCCTCAAGCATGGCTCCAGCAATCTTTATTTACTTTATAATGTAAACTCTAGAAAAAATGGGCGGAGTTTGGGCCCGACCACGCTGATTGCAGCGCAAAAAACGCTCAACACTCTCGGTAACTTGGTGAACTGCAGCCAAACAACAAGGGGGTCAAGCAAAATTAATTGGTAGATAGGCGAGTGTCCAGACCTGTTCATCTACGACCGTGGTCTTTATACGAGAAAAAGTAATGACAGTGTATCACGCACTCATAATGCCTTGTACAATTTTGGCTTCGGAACTAGGAAACCATCATCATTATGACAGATTATTGGAACCACTGGGACAGCTCGTCCATTATCCTACTGCTACAGCGTCTCGTAAATGTGGCGATAATGTTAACAACGATTGCTAGTTCCTAACCCCCAATACGGATCAAGTTATTTATTAATAATAAATTAGTTGTCATTATGGGTCGGATCTCAACCCAGAAAACGTAGTTGCAGTTAGCATTAATTTTAAATCACTTACCGACATAAAAAAAATGGTAACAATACCCAGATGTACTATATGAACGAATTTATCGAAAACATTTATATTTAAAACTGTGAATAAAAATTCTTGGAAAATCATATTAGCAAATGTATTTTGACAAAATTTCTTTACTTATCGATAGTGTATAACCTCTGATTTCTCGAACTATTCATAATGGTTCTTGGTCCGAATTAAAATATCCTTTGTGTAGGAAACAAAAGCTTGCATAAGAACTATAGATTAGCTGTATCCAATGACATTATCACACGCTTAATATACGACGCCATGTGGTTCACTGCTCGTTACTCCTCGGTGAAGTTTTCTCAGTGTGATTCAGCACTGTGTCTGGAATGTGCTAAATTTGCTATACACTCTAATAGTCATTATAATTAATTTTGTAACACTTTTAATGTTTATTTAATTTAGATTTTTATTAAAACTGAGTAGGTCTACGTCACGATAATATTGAATGTTATGGATAAGTCAATTCATGTTTCTTCGTTACAATTTTAACAGTACCTTTTAAATAGCTTTGATACGTTATACGTGAACAGGTAAAGTCAAAAATTTTAATACAATTTCGTTGGAACTTTTTATTTTATTATAGTCTCTGAACACGTTTCTGATACATTCAAATTATTATTTTGAAGTCTTACATTCAGACTAACTGCTAAAATGTTCACTCAATACATACAGTACAAAAGGGACAAATCAAGTGGAATGTTGGGTCGTTGTTGCGGGCAGTGGTGCAGACCAACTGAGACACAGGCGACGAACCTCCTCCAGGGCTGGTGTAATGGCCAGGAGTATAAGGCGGCACCCACCCCCGCCTCCTTGATGCCATCATTGTCCCCACGCCGAGTGCTGGCTTTCACACGCACGGCCGCCGAACATGAATTATGTAGCCGTTCCCTGCCCCCCCGCGGACATTGATCCCGCACCTCGCGGGGTGGCCGTAACACGAGCTGGTTACATGTACACCGCCCGCGCCTCCCAGGGTCAGCGATGACTGGCGGGTATGTGTTTTTCGTCCGTAAGTATATAAATAACACAACGTGGTCTAATAACATGCGACGCACATGCTAGTCGTAGTAACGTCGTAAGTTAGGACGTGTTTGATACTGTGTTACTGTAAGATAGGTAATCGCGTAGGTTGCTATGAAGTTAGGTTGGTTGGAATATAAGTAATATGCTAGGCATGTAAATAGGTAGGTAGGTAGATAGGTACGTAGACAGATAGGTAGTTTTACAATACTTCAAAAATATTAAAATTTATGACACCATCACTACGTCATATAAGGTTAACGTTTGTACGAACAAATGTTAGATTCCTACTTCCAGGTTAAGGTGCCGCTCGGTAAGTTTAACCTTTTAGAAACGCGACTGTTCCAGAAATTGCATTGAAATTATTACATTTAGCATTGTACAATTATTCAAATTAAAAAAAGAAAAATAACAATTTATTTTGAATCATTTGTCGAAATGGGCATTTATGAAAAGTTGAACTTACCGTATGCTACCTGTAATTAAGTGGGTAGGTAGTCACGTATGAAGCCAGAAGGTAGGCAAGTAGGAAGTTTTGCGGGTAGGCAGATAGGTACTTGGGTAGGCAGGCAGTTATGTAATTGGTAGGTAGGCAGCTAGGTAGGCAAATATATGGGTAGGGAGGCTGGTAGGTATGTAGGTAGGTATAAAGAAAGGTAGATATGAAGTAAGGTATGTTGGAGGGCAGGCAGATAGCTACTGTCCGCGCTCTAGCTTTGAGTCCCTGGCGGATATGTGTTTTACGTCCGTAAACATGTAAATAACACAACGAGGCCCAACAACATGCGACGCACATGCTAGTCGTAGTAACGTCGTAAGTTAGGACATGTTCGATACTATTTTACTGTAGCGTACATGAAGTTTACGAAGAAAAATGCATACACGCCAGGGACTCAGAGCTGGCGCGATGACATTAGTTAGGTAGGCAGAGGTAATTACGTAGGTTGCTATGAAGTTAGGTTGGTAGGAATGTAAGTAATATGCTAGGCATTTAAGTAGGTAGGCATGCAGATAGGTATGTAGACAGATAAGTAGGTAGTTGTACAAAACTTCAAAAATATTAAAATTTATGGGAGTACATGCTGTTTTCATATTGTGCATATTTAACACAATGCCGTTTGACTTGGTTGATGGTAAAATGAGATTGATATTTAAAGTTCACCACATTCGCACAGTCACGCATTGTGGCTGGCGTTTCATCATTGAAAAAGTAAGTGCCCTAAAACTGTAAATATTAATTGGAGTTATGTGAAACTGAGTACCGTAGTGTTCAAGACCTCGCAGAAAGCGAGGTCATCCGGGACCGTACCTAAGGCTCCAAAAACTTAGAAACAGAAAGAAAAAAGACCCGTAACGAGAAACTATTTCAATGTTCGTCTGCAAAGATTACAGAACATCATGGAAAACCGAAATCAGGATGGTCGGACAGAGAAATAAAACCAGGGTTTCCCAAATACGTGTCGAGTGTTTCACAACTGCGTAAACTCGCTTAGTGTCTGCTCTCAGATCACAGAGTATGTATCAAAAATTACTTCAGAAATTGATTCAGTTCTGTTCTAAATAAACAAACTTAATTCAGATTTTACTAAATTCTACTATAAATATAGACCTCGGTCACAAATGAATAACAAATCTCGGTGGTCTTCCAGGTTTCAAAATTTTGCGTCTAGTAAATTCGGGGCCTGGTAGTAAATTCCATACGTGAAAGTTAGTAAAAAGATACTTCTTATTTTCAATAATTTTAATAAATTTACTAACATAACGGCTGTCCGTGTTTGTCGAAAGGAAGTGCGTGGGAGCAAAGGCCATGTGGCAAAACTCATTATAATATTTAGATCATTACATAGTTCACTGAACGCATTAAGGTCTCTAAAATTATAAAAGTATTACTCTACTACAAAACACGTGCGGAATATTGTGACCGTCCTGTGAGGTAAAACAGCAGTTATAAAAGAACCCCTACCTCGATTATTTATGTATCTGGTCACAATCACAACTTATGTGGCACACGACAGCTATTCTCCAACGAACATCCACATTGAGTTGGCTTGAAGCCGGAAATCAAACCTTACTCTCAAGTAATTTAAATTTAAGTAAAAATTGACACGTGGTTGATCGATAATATTTGAGTGAGTAAGATGCAACTTTTAGCTCTATCTCGGAATTATATAATATATGTTTAATTAGTAGGTCGCTGAATCAATAAACTCCTAAACAAAATCAGAGAATTCATAGTTGGTGACCGGCGACACAGCGTGTGACCAAGTTATCACCGAACCACAGATATTGCAAATGTAGAAGTTATTAAGCCGTCATGCTGCTTTTACATGTCATCCATCAAACGCTAATTAGAAAAGAGGCGATGAACAGTTAAATAACGCCATGCATTCCTTGCAGTAAAAATAGTAACCTTTTACAGCACACGAATTAGAACATCCCGTTAAATGACATTAAATAAAACTGATAATATGATCATCTCCTAGACCTGCTGATAAGCAGAATTTCATAGCTAGAGGACGGGAGGTATGTAGTGATGAGGGAGGCAGGGGGAGGTAATCCCCTCTCAGAACTAGACGTCCTCGCGAGTGGCGTTGATTAGTCACACTGAGCTATCGGCAGCGGCATGTGTGTGGCGTCTCTACCTTCTGGCGTCGCGTCTTGGGTCTCGCATACATCACGCCAAGAGGAGCGGATTTTAGAGGGATAAAAAGAAATGGAGAGAAGAACATTTTTTTTTCATTGCCGTGGGGAAACATCACACCATGCGCTTTACCTGTTGTGGCTGATATTTCTTGGGGGTTGACGCACACTTCCCCAGCGACGCGCTCACAATCGCTCATCCTGTCGCCGGGACATAACCTCGTCCTTCTTCCTCGGGGATGGAAGTTCAAGGGTTTACCGCCCCCTTGACTCGACGCTAGACAAACCAGTCAGGGGTGTGGGAGGTTTTCTCCGGCAACTTGGGAAGTGAAAATAAACAACTGTGAAATTTCAAAGAACAAAAGAAAGCGAGGCTTGTCGAAACAGCGGCGACAACAGACAGAACCGCGTTGCCCATTAGCTTCGTCTGAACGCACCGGAGAACTCTGTCAGACTCCCACATTTGCGCGTGTCGAAGTTTTATTTAAGTACGAAGTCACTCTTACACGACGTCGGTTACTAAATCTCAGTTGGTTTTTTATGCAAGTTGAATTGAAGTACTGCATAAATGCTTAGTACGGTAATAATATATCGCATAGTTAGTGTTAACGGTTTGATAGGCTTCAATGTGATTTATTCATTTCTGACGTTTTTCTTTTGTTACTGGCGAGTCTCTATTCAACTGGGTCAACGCTAATTCTGGGCCGATGTTAATTTTGTATTCTATAACTGAAAATGTATAGTTCATTAGTAGCGTAGCCATCAACCTAACCTTTCATTTCATATAACAGCCGTACTATCATAAAAGACGCATAACGTTTCACTGAGTTAGAGAATACGCTGACAGAAAATATTCCACCGATTTTCTATCTTCTGTTCTCGTAGTAGATAGCTGATGTGGTGTTGATAATACTACCCACAAAGTTATATTCGCTTGGTGTATACTATCTGTCATTCTGCAACTCCATGAGCATACTAAATAGTGTATGAAATTTTTGAATTCTTTCGACACGATATTCTATTTATTTTCATCCAACATTCCAAATTAAACATAATCTTGTAAGATTACGAAATAATTTTATACAGACACATCATTATTTTGGCATGAAAATATTTGGTAGTTAATAAAATATGTGAAGAACGCAACAATTTTTGAGAGATGTTAAATACATTTTTGATACCGAACAGAAATGTTTGGCAAAATAATATTCCAAGAAGTTTAGATGTAATTGTTAAAATAATGGATTATTCTTTAGCAAAATATTTCAAGTACATGTATATGGTAAAACAAGCAAAATAAATTAATAAACACCACCATGTGATAGTACGGCATAAGATACTTACAATGGAAATTACAACATCAAGACAGGAAAGATTAAAAGTTGGTGAAGCCAAAGTTGTTTAAATGTAAAGTGGTTTTTAATAGAAAAATGATGCGTGTGCACGAAAAATAAAAGTAACACTGGCACTAAAACAAAACAAAAGTAATTAAATTCACAGGATGTTAACATCAGCGAGAAAAATTAATTACTATCCCTTTGCTTATATATTACCTACATTTACAAAATTTTTTGTCGAAATTAATTTTACTTCAAACAATGCTTACAGACATGCTTGTAGCCAAAGAATATTGAAATGTTTTATACTAGACACTAAATATCTGGCTACACTGTTTTGAAATCCATTATCGTTACGACTGTAAGTACAAATAAAAACCTTTAAATATTTAAAGATGTTTATAGACTATGAAAAAAAACTAACTTCAGGTATACAGGTCAGCAATTTTTTTTTTTTTTTTTTTAGTATTTAGTGAGATTAACAAGAATGAGATAGGATGGTAGCTGTAATAGAAAGAATGCTTACCAGCTTCCATCGAGGATATTAAGAAATGAATGTGAAGACAACTTCAGAATCTAGGAATTATCAATGTTTGAGCGCAGAGGTTACATAATTTAAACTCGAAACATGCTATAAGCCCAAAACTTTTAGGTTGAATAGATGTGAAGGCCTACGGAGAACGGCATCTGACTGTAAACCTTACAGAGGTAGTGTTTCAAGAAATCTGTACAATTTCTACAACAATTGCCGGAAGAATATTATTTACGAATAAAGAGTGCGTTATTTTATTTTAACTGTAAACAATTTTCGAGCTTATTCTTTGATGAACTAAAAAACTGAGCTAGTTAAAGTAAGTTTTTAAATAAATTAATTGTGATCTTCTATCCCATATGCAGCAAAAGTCAAATTTCACAAAGTAGTATTTCAGGAATAGGATTGTTAAAATAATTATTGTGGTTTTTATAAACATAAAATAAGTAGAAGGAAAAAGTAGGCCTATGAAATCACCTTTCTGTCTGTGTGCACTGTGTGTGTCCGAGTTAGTGTGTCCCTAAAAACTTTTGAACCAGAGGACCGAATGTAACTAAACTTTATACACATATAGTACTTTGTAATCTGACTTGACTTTTATGTATTTTGTTTACACCCTATTCATATTTTCAAAATGGCGGTAATTTTAACATTTTTTTCGATCAAACTGATATCAAAGGAACTGTAAATTGGAATTTCATCAAATTTGGTACACATCTATAAAGTTGACCTGACTTCTGTGGATTTCGCATATCCTGTGCCTATATTTTCAAAATGGTAGAAATTTTTATATTTTTGCATAGTATTACTTATCTTACGAAATATTTTTCAGAACCTCACCAAACTTGATACTCGTAACTACATACAAAAATGTCTTTACTGTTCATATTTCGTTAATTCCGTGTTCACAATTTCAAAATGGTGGCGAATTTATATTTTTTAGTAAAGTATTAGATATCTACAGTATGAAATATTTTTCAGAATTTCATCAATCTCGGTACACATATACTACATATAAAACTGGCTTAACATTAGTGTATTTCGTTCAACCTGTGCTAATATATTCTAAATGGCGGCCTACTATTTTACAAGGTCACGCCCTGTAATTTTACAGTGATTTTGAAAATATTGTTTAAAAAAAAAACAGTATTCATATTGAAGAATCCCTACAGTGTTTTGTCATAAATATCTTAATTTGCACTTCATTTTTTTGGTAGCAATGAACCTCATAGTTTTTCAGATTTTTGCACCCAAAATCACCAATTTTGTTTTGAGAACAAGCCAAAATCAAGGAAAATATTTTCTTGCGAACGAACGGTGAATTATTTTACAAAACGCTCTCATAAAATGGACTACGCGCCAATCCTAAGATATCAGTAAAACTTTTCAGAATCGAAACAGTGTTACTAAAAATATTAAACTACTATAAAGTTAATATAGGATATAGGACTAAAATATTTTTCTAGAGCTGAAAACTATTTTATACATAATCAACCATTGTCACGTAGTGTATTGATGGATATCACCATCCGAATTGTGCATCGTATCACTGCTCTTAGTTTTGAATGTTTCATAGTACTCAGATGGAACATTTTTGAGCTTTTTGCATCAATATCTTAACTAGGCCTGCTGGACGTACAGTCGCGTGCAGTGATCCTAGGCACGTCTCTCTAATTCTACTATAAACTGACTACAGTAATTTCGCCACAGTCTTGAGTCCCAATATTCTGTCAAATTTATTTTTTACTGCGATCATATAAAGTATCTTTGTATAACCCAAACAGTGAGCGCCCCTGCATTCAAGTAGTCAGCAAGCCATGCAATGCTTCCCATCATGTAACTTGCGCGGGATTACATCTGCCGTGACGGCAACGATGCAGTATGGTCGGAGATGACTAGAGAAGATATCCACCGCAGAATGTGTTATGATTTATTGCCCTCTGAGAACATGATGAGCACACGGGAGGGCGGAAACACTGCTCCTTGCTCGGTACCAACCCCCTACTCCCGGCTGCTTCTTTGTCTTCCAACCCCGTCACGCCCTCAAGGCCTTATGCTAACCAGCAGCGAGGGGGGTTGGCTGTTGTTGAAGGGAAAGTAAAAATATAAAAAAGAAGAATTTGAAGCGTAGTCCCGCGAAGGTGGCCGGTGTCTCAGGGGGTGGCTGTCACCAACCCCACGAATCAATCACTAGACTTGGAAGGGCACGGGGGTGATAATGCAGCCCTCCTGAAACGACACGGTGATTGGATTACAGTGGTACGGTTAATGCCTGCTCGCCGTGAAGGATGCCCGGGGGAAAGGAGATTGTGATGATTCGATCTGAAAGGGACGAATCTGGAAGCAGATCTAATTTTGTAGGTGACTTGTTACTTCTGTGGTGTGAACAGAGAACTCCATACCCCGCAATCCACCGTCGTCCACTCCCTTTTTACAGAATTAATACAAACTAATGGTGTTTTCAACATTGCGGATTCGAAGTAACCTAGTAGAGATATAACACAAGTCGGAAATTTTTCAGATGTTGTTTGCCGAAGTATTTTCTCTTGGTTATCATGTTTCCGCACACATTCCATGATGCATTTATATTTAGATTCATTCTTCGTTCTGGTCAGTTATGGGGTTCTTTAAACATAACAATTTAAATCTCTAAACTGTGCGAATAAAATCTCCTCTAAGTGAATAGCGTAGATGCAAGGTACCAGAAAGCAGGGCATCAAATCCCTGATTTGCCAGACGTCCGTAGGCGTCCACTGAGTTCTGAGGGATACTATGAATGAATCTCTACATTGGAGAAGCAGCGGAATGCGAAGGGCAAGGGGAACGGGGTGACCAAGAGAAAACCCACCTGCCAACGGCAAAGTCCGTCATGTTTCCCCCATGAAAAAAAAAAAATTGTGACAGACGCCGCAGGGAATTGGGCCCGTAGGGCGGCGGGTGCTTAAACCACTACAACGATGCCTTCCCTAATCACATCTGAATAGGCATTATGTACTGTGCCTTGCAGAAACTGGCAGTATTATTAACATTCGCATTAAAAGACACCAAAATACTGTCAAATAAAGAACACGTGCAGCAGAAAAATCCACACTAGTCGGACATACTTGGGAAAGCCGGTAAATGTAACCCTAATCACTTTACAAATAGTTCTGACCGAAATAAAAATGAAGAAATCAGAATTTGTTGACAGCAAGAGCAATGCAATCCGCTAACAAAGCGATGCACTGGAAAATATTTATTTATTACTTTTTTTTAAAATAAATGCAACTTAATAGTAGATTTAACGTATTATATAACATAATTTAAAAAATTGATAGTGAACTAGCTTTAACCGGGACATAGAGATTCACTATCAACTGCATGGCGAATCAGGAGGCAGCTACACTGTTATTGGGTGAAATAGAGGAATGCATAATTCCTATGTCCAACCTTGGGTTTTTCAGATGACTGCGGGAGCCCCAGACATTGTTAAAATCCTAAAACGTTGCCTGCCACTTCCTTTTTTATCTTTGATGTGTTTTCTATACATACACCCATCTCATAACTACCACTTCGTGAAGCATATCTGTAGAGTTTTAGAGTTTTTTACTGTAGTTTTCTCGAAAGACAATATAAAATCATTTAGCTACACTTGTTCTCAGCTGTGGCAATGTCAATAGTTTTACTAGATATCTGGTAACGTCAAAAAACAAAATCAAACGATAGCCGAGAATTGATACGATGACGTCTAACAGCTGCAGCCAGAGGTAAATGCATTTGATGGAGTGTTTAGGCGTCACAGTAATATGCCATTTTTCTGTGATTTCTCTCTATACGAAAGAAAGTAATATTACATTAAGCATCTGAAGAGACGAAGAGTTGCAACTGATGATATAGGTCGTTCGGGATATACTGAGTACTGAAAATTTTACATTTGAAAAATATCACTAGTAGTTACTGCATATAATTTAACATTAACAGCAGTTGCCTTAATATTTGTATGGTCGGCAACGAAATAACCGAATGTAGTTCCTTGTCTTTTTCATTAAAATGCAATACTAGTGAAATACAATTAGTTAAAATCAACGAAATTATTGTTTTATATAGCTAATTAACTTTTTTTTATCAAACTATAAATGTTCCTACCAACTGCACAATTTATCTCACATGCGCAAACATCAAGGACATGTCCAGAGAGGTTAGACACTCCCCGTCGTTAGCTGTTACGCCCGGAAATATACGAATTGGCTGAACATAGAAATTTATCAGAGCTTTTTCGAGTGCTCACTTTATCCCGAACTACCTATTGTAATTTAGTAAGAGGACTCTGTGGCAATTTCTGAAAAATTGGAAACTGTAAATTGTCTTCTATAATAATTTCAATGTGGAGAAACGCATACACTGTGAGTGAGAGTGAGAAATTTTTGGTCAACGCTTAACATCGAGATCTGCAGCGCTGGTGAGGGGTGACATGAGGTGAGTATAGAGCAGCGCCGGAATGAAAGGGCGGGGGAAACGGGAGATCCCCGAGAACTGCCGACCAACTGAATCGTCCGGCACGATTCACACAAGCGAAAATCCGGGGACCAACCCCGCCGGGAATCGAACCCGGATCGCCTTGGTGGGAGGCAAGAGGTCTGACATCTCGACCACCGCGGCCCCAGGAAGATTATGGATCGGTACTATGTACTATATTCAAACTGCATGTAATTTCATAAATATTAAGGTTAAATGCTTTTAGCAAAGTGAATAAGCAATCTATAAATAGCTGACATTAAAAAGTACCACCTTAATTGTTGGTACTAATAGGTATTCACTAAACATTTTACTTTTCAAGAATAATCGAAATATTCTGAGGACACTCACTGAGCCTCACCTCGCTTACATCTGCTACTGCAATTGGCTAACGATATTAGAATCGCAACACTGCCGCACCTCAGTGCGTCAATCCATCTTCCAGAATAAAGTTTCTCTAGATCGCTTCTAGCACGTGGGACTGTTATAATACTCCAGTGTTTGTCTAACTTCAGTACAGAGGACAAAAGGACAGAGGAAAAATAACCTTGTGTGGTAATAAACCAACAGCTCAAAGCTGCAGCTTATGATTTTTTGTGGGTGGCTGAACTGATTATGAAAGCCAAATTTTCATCCGGCAACGACTTCACATTAGTATAACTGTCCGTGAGAATTAAAGCAAGAACCCGTGTCATAATAAGAAAGCGCGTACAATAGTAGCCTTAATTTTGACTCATTTTCCATTAACCAATCCTAACTGGAAGAGTATTTAAGATTTTCTCTCTCGGGCGGCCTCCCACCATCGTATATAAGATTCAACGCTGAAATCCTCGATGTTAAGCGCTGACCAAAATATATCACTATCACCATAATCATCCTGTTTCATCGTACATGTTTCTAGATCCGCAACTGGCTATTTGGGTTTTGGAAAGTACCAGAGTTGGACACTCAGGGCCGTATCTATAAACGGCTATCGAATGACAACCAACTGCTCACCAATGCTTTCTCTATGGGGATAGCAGTTGGTTGTTGTTCGAAAGCCGTTTATAGAAACGGCCCTCAGTGTAATAAGTACGAAGGTCTCAGCTCGGGCTCAGCACCGTGTCAGAGCTTTCTTTTCCTTATCAAGAAAGATAAGTAGTGGTTCTTGGGCCGTAGCGCAGTAGATCGAGAGTGCGCTACTAGAATACTGAAAGTTGACTGCAGCAATAAAATTTTATAGTTGTACTTTTAATTTAATGTACAATACTATTACTGAAGGTGTAGTATAGACTTCTTATAAGACATTGACCTCTTCAGCCATACAAAGATGTTCAATTGAATTAGAGCGCGGGACAATACGTTGCACACGTATGTGGCAGCACCGTGTTCAGCTTACTGTTTCTAAAACTTTTGTGCACTGTATTGGTGCATGTCTCGCAGTTTGTTGAAACATAAATATACACTATATATGACATGTACTGTAGATAAAACACGTGTAATAAAAGTTTGCCTTTCTTGTAGTTCCAGTCATTTAAGGGCACCGTCTACCCGCGAGTGAGAGGCTCAAAAGCGACGGAGCAGTAAGGTCGACCTTGAAGCGCGCGTCAAATGCCGCGTCGCCTCAACGAGCCAAGCGCTGAAGTAGCATGCAAGCTTCCCGCTGAACCGTTTTTACTATGGGACTTTCAGCGACAGTACTATTATTTTATCTTACGCGACGAAAGGGAAAGAGTCGCTCTACAGGTCTATAATATTCAGAATATCGTGAAAATGATTACTCTTACATAAAAATCAGCGTCAAAAGTCCCGATTCGGTCACTTTCACACTCAAAAAAATACTTGTTAGGAACGATAATAGTTAATGGAAAAATTATAGACCTGTACTAAGATCCTTAAATGCTTTTCGTAACCTAACCGCGTGACAACATGTTGAATGGTTTTCGAATGAAATCAGGATATTTAAAGGTCTGCGCGCCTCTTCACGATTCTAGTAGACGGCGCCCTTAAAGCGTAATCGGACGATGCCATTTGTCATCGCGTGTTTTCAGGGATCTTTTATTTTCGAGCACATTTATTTCGGCCATGCTCCATATTCATCTCCTATTATCCAGAGCTTTAAACGTTGCCCTTAAGCAGCGTCCCTATTTAATAAATTACCACAATTTAAAGATGATTTGTTTATTTTAATTTCTCAAAGAATAATACACATATGTATTAAGTCCTTTTATTAACTTATTGTTTGGGAGAATGCCGACAAAAGCGAAGCGTGTTATCGCATTTTCTGTCCCTTTTCCTCTTCTACGCTCACAGATACTCCTCTCCAGTCAATGTCACTCCTTCGTTTCCTCTCCTTACGGTGCCAACTAAAGGTCCTGTCACACGATCAAATATTTATTGAATAGCAAAACGATTCAATAAATTTGATTCTATAAATACTGAAAGGATAACTTGATAATTTGTCACACGATTTGTAAACAAATGATGCACAAAATTAATAATGTAGATATTTTGCAAAAATCTACTGTTCGTGCACGATACGGAAATATTTGGTTAAATCAATACTAAATTTCTCATTATTTTAGTATGTAATGTTCAAAAGAAAGTATGCGTGTATTTATTTTTACTATAGTTTCAATCGCATACAGACATCAAATATTATGTTATTTGAATTGATATGGTAAGAAAAGCCTCTTTTCTGATTTTGAATATTATGATTGAAGAAAAATTCCAACGTGTTCGAAACGCAAATCTTTGACGAAATTCAAGACAGTCAATAAATTAAAAGACAAAACGGCCGCGGTCATGACGTCAGCATGGCGTCGCACGACATTCAATTAATTGAATAAAATAAATTTAACAGTAAATTGAAGCAAAATTGTATCGTGTGAAAGGGTCTTAAGGCGAGAACACACCCAGTTGTTGCTCCGTCGGCCGTGACAGTGTTCCAGGCGCATTTATGCAACCCACATTATCCCTATTATAAATCAAGGTTTTTTACAATCGCTATAGCAATAAAAGTATTACACATATCAACATTATCATCACGTTTTGTTAAAGAGCCAAGCGTTCTTATTTTCGCTGCGTTCGCCCAGGTCAAGTCTAGATAATGGTTTTTTTTTTTTTTTTTTTTGTGTCAAGTTGATAAAGTAACTGTTTGTTATACTTGATTTTGCATAACGCAGTTCGAATCACCACTAAAAGTATTATACAGGTGCGATGTCGGCGAGAAGATTGCACAGCAGTTCAGTGACTTGCGCCTAGAGGCTAGGTGGAGGCGTGATGTAAGTGCTGTTTCGTCCTTACTGCTCTCGCCCTGGTAGGCGTCAAACACGCAAAATATGATCATCCAGGCGGCAACCTTAAGAACTGATAAAAATATTTTCTCATAACTTCACACAGAATACAATAATTTAGCGCAGAAACATTTAAAACACTTGTGTCTGGTGTATAGAATGACGTGTTGTGAGAGGGATTTACGGGTAGAGCCGACGAGGGTTAAATGAGGTGAAGGAACAATAGTCCATTCCCAAGTGGGGATTAGAACCCAGGGCCTCTCGCACTGTAGACCGACACCTAACCGAATACGCTACGGAGGTCGGCGTGTATAAATTATTTGAAATACATGTTAATAATCCTTCTACTCCTCCGAACAAACGCATGGTGGTATAATTCCCTTGTTTTTACACCCACAACGTTATAATAACAATGCAAACTGCTATTTAAGGAGGAAGATGAAGTTTCCTTAAAAACCGTGTTATTAATTAAATTTCTCCATTACATAAACTGTACGTTAATTATTTTAAAAGCAAGCTAAGTAGGATATAGAGAATGTGTTAAATGTTATTTTAAGACTTATTTGTTTATATATCTTTACTGATTTTATCTTTTTGATCGTAATTCGACTAAAACTAATTATTTACTGATTTCAGTTTCGCATCAGTAAAAATCTAGATAGCTACCAACTCACTTATGTTTAAGAAATTCTGTTAATTAATGCTTTATGTCACTACTTACTTTGAATTCCAAAATTATGTCATAAAATTATTTACAAGCAAACATAAACTCAATAAGTTTCGGAAACTACCTCCTTAATACATACGCACCCACAATCTCATAACATAAATTATTTTCTACAAAATTTGCCACTAATTTACTGAGACGTTTACTGATATCTCATGGACCGTTAAGTTGCGACAGTATAGAAGTGCATAATCAAAACATTATTTTAGTTATTCGACTGGGACACATATGTAAATTCAAGCTAATTTTGTGGGACATGCATGAAACTTCTGAATGACTGATCGTGGATCCAAAATCCCAAAACGTCTCTCACAACACCTACACAAGTCTACTACATGCAGAAATCTCGCGGTGTTGATCTCGCTGTTGTCCGATTATGGATGATCCAATCACCGCCAACCTTCCTCTTCTGCCCTGCCTTCCCTCCCCAAGCAGAGAGACAACACTCGTGACAATATGCAGCCGCCAGCAGATAACGCCGGCAAATCATTTCTCACCGTGAGTGACGTCACGGCACCATCCCCCTCGCCGCGCCCCTAACAGTATCAGGAGGCTTGCACCCTCTCGTACACTGGAGGCGGGTTTGATTTACGAGCACAGACCGGCTGGCTTCAGTCCCGCAGACGTACCTACGCCCGACTCGCGCCGACAACAGGCGTACGAGTCACTTCTTCATGCTCTACACTCTAAAAAACACTTTATTTGCGACAACTCTATTAGTCCCGGTAAAGAATTGTTCTGTTTAAGGGTTTGTTCCTCAGTTTTTTCACAATTGGTGCCAATAACTCAAATAATTTTAAACCATAGTCTTTGAATGAAACAATTTGAGAAAATGTGCACTCACACGAGACACAATACTGTGGATGCGTTTTAATAAATAATGTACCGTTCGTCAGCAAAAAATTATATATATATATAGCTTTATTTTGGCTAATTTTCACGACATAAAACATGGTACTGTGGGTGATGAAACACAAAAAACCGTTCAGTACATTGCTACAAGAAATTCAGTTACAAATTTTGACATATTAGAGTCAAAACTGAAGCAAAATTCTGATGTGAGTATTAGGTAGCAATAAAAAAAATATTTACGAGATCACTGCAATACTAAAGGACAAGCCCTTAAAAGAGCGTCTGCACCTAAAAATTCGTAATTTTATAGTTGAAACCAATCACTGACAAAACTCTTACACGTAACGTTAATAACAAATTCCCACGAAGAAAAATTTTTTTCTTTCAAACATTTTCGTACGCGCGCATGCCGATGATGTGTTTTAACTATATCCGCTACTTACCGAAAGTAAATACTATTTAAACGATACGAATGAAATTATTTAAAGTGAAAATAAACGTATTAAGCTACAGAACCTTTGAAGTTTCACGCAAAAAATGTACTTTAAAAACACAGTTACTCAAAGATATGCAAAAAATGTAGATATATTCAAGAATTTTGTTTAAAGCAAATAATATTTATGTGAAATAACAATGGTGCCATTCTGTACATAATAATCTTACTTTCACTTTACATTACTTAGCCTAATTCGTATCGATTGAATAGTTTTTACATTGGGTAAGTAGCGAAACTAGTCAAATCGCTACTTTAGCATACGCTTGTACGAAAACATTGGTACCGGAAAAATATTTTATTTGTGCGAAAATTACTGTTAACGTAATCTGTAAGAGTTGGACAGGGTTTGGTACAATGATAAAATCACAAATTTTTCGAGAGCAGTCTTAAGAGCGCAGAGGTGACGAGAGATCTTAATTTTACATTTATTTGAAATATAGTTAGTTTTGTAAGAATTTTCATGGGAGTCTTCCAAAAAAGTTAGGTCAGCCAGTTTTCCTATAGCGGCTCTTCAAAGTCAAAACATGCATAATTTTTTGTCCTCATTCACTACGAAAACCAACGAACATACTATAAAAAAACAGTGAAAATGTTGGTATGTCACGTCAAGGGGTTCTGATTGACGTATGTAAAACCCATTAAAAATAATTATGTATGATTAAAAAAATGCTAAATATGGTGAAAAATTCAAAACTTTAGTAATTACGAAACTGATAATACCAATTTCATACAAATTATATATAATTACAATTTCTCCCCTCTTGAACGCCCTGTTATGATTACCAAGAGCCTCGCGTGGAGGACGAGCTAGCGACGACGGCAGCGCAATTATGTCGGTAACTGCACAAGTCTAGGGTCTCAGCGATTCTCCCCACCAGCACCGAAGTGTGGTAATATGCTAAGTATCTGGGGAATCAGGGTTTGTTGTCCGCCAGCACTCATCCGATCTACAGCAGTCCAGCTCTCCTCCGGGGCTTGGGGGTCGAGTCCCGTCGGGGGCGTTCTCGTTCGTCGATGCCGTCTACCTCATCAGTACAACTTTCGGTGGTCGTCAGATTTAATTATGTGGCAGCAATCCTTAGCTTGACATAGTATATTAACAATCAGTAATATTGCGCTCCCCTCGTAAATTATTATAATACTTTGTAACCGTCTTTGTATTCGGAGTACCTGTCGTTGTAGTATAGTAATTACCAGTTTAAATATAAATATGTTAGTCATTTCTCCCTAAACCACAGCTTAATAAGCTGACAGTGTAGCTACCACCTAAGTGAAACCCCCCTAAGAAGTGAAAATAGAGAAGCGTAGTTTTAAATGTGCTTTATTTTCGTAGATAAGATATCACACGCACTATTAGTGATATTTCCCAAAAAAAAAAAAAACTTTCTCCTAACACGCTGTAACAATGCTCGTGCGGCAGCTGTGTAGGACTCTTAACGTATTTTATCTGGAATACTTATGGCAAATCTAGTTGTAGCATTCTTAAGTCAAATAGTATTGTGATTTCTAAAGATTAACTTTAACTACACAACATTTATGTTATTTAATCTTTTTTGGCTGCTATTAAAATTGTAAACAGCTCGAATGATTATTTTAGTTCCTGTAAAGGTACTAATTAGTTCATTAATGAGAATTTCCTTAACTGCATAATTAGCTGAAAACATTGTGTATTTTGTCTCGAAAAAAAAAGTTAACACAGTATACAATGCTGTTAACAAAATTGTACAGCAGTGTTCGATATCTGCTCTGGTTCAGGAATAAACAAATAAGTATCGTAAAAGCAGTAGAAAAGATGGATCGTGACCTTAAAGCCTTACGCATGATTCTATATTTGTTTTTCGAATCAGGTTGACGGCCACGGTGGCCGATTTGTCAGACTATTCGCCTCACAGTAGGGAGATCCGAATTCTATACCTGGTGGGGTCGGTCCCCGGATTTTCGCATGTGGGAATCGTGCCGGACGATGCCGTTGATCGGCGAGTTTTCTCGGGGATCTCCCGTTTCTTTAACCCCTTCATTTTTGTGCTGCTCCGTACTCAACTCGTGTCATCCCTCACCAGTGCTAAAGACTTCGATGTTAAACGCTGACAAATATCTCTCAGTGGAATCTGGTTGTTATTGTCCTACGTACAGCTTTCCATAAGACCAATAATTTTGAGAAACCTGTTTTTAACAGCGTACCGAAAGTTGAAACTTTCAGCAACACAGTTAAAAGTGAATGTAATGCACGCAAATTAGTTTCGGCAAAAAATGAATAGTCGCAACTCGCTGCTACACATTTCAAGCTCAGGGTAGGGAAGACACTTTACACTGCTGACCATTCTGGTTTTCATTGGACATGACATAAAAATATATAATTAAAAAAACCCGACTCGCAGTATACTACATTTCGAGTCGATCAGACCAGTAGACGTTGCTCACACCACTTCAACAACTTGAAAACAGCTGATGATCATCAAACGTCTGAACAGATCGTCATAAATTATAGCTAAGAACACGCTCAATAAAGACACTTTTCAAACAAAAAGAAGTAAAAAATAAACTAAATAAAATTTGGTCCATCCGTTTAGGAGCTACAAGGCTACAGACAGACACACAGATACACGCGTTAAATTTATAACACCCTTCTTTTTGCGTCAGGGGTTAAAAACGAGCACTATCCGGTTGACATATAGGATCTTGTATTTCTATAATTAAGAGGTTCATATTTATTATCCGCTGGTTGCCATTATACATAGCCCTACGTACGAGCCCACTTAAAAAACACAATTTACCGGTCTTATCCGCAGATCACAAATTTGGCACAGAGTGTTTCAGTTATGGTTATTTTTCTATAGGCCGTCAAGCGGTGACACTATAACATAATGTGTAGAGTATATGACGTAAAATTAAACAAATTATTCTATGTTTCTGTTTTATGAATTGTGTTGGTGTCTATCAAGATACCGCAGTTTGAAGGAAAGCAGTTTTTAGCCACCGAAAGATCCCTCAAATCACGTGTCTAATAGAGGTGGTGCATTTTTGAAATCACAGAACCTCAGTTTGAAATATTTTGTCTTATACTACACAAATATATCAGTAATATGTTAAAATGAACAGTTTCTCGTAAAGTTCATGCTTGGTTTTCTTAGACGACATAGCTCTGCATTGGTGCATGTACACAATGATTTACTAAATGATTTACCCCCATTGTAAGAATAAGGTACCTGTACCGAATTGGCCCAGTTCTCAATAAGGCCCACTAGTCATCATTGTGTGGTAATGCCGAGATCGATGTGGGATCCATACGCACTAGTCTCAAGTATGAACATATACCATTCATAAATATCTGTATAACATCACCCGTGTGTTATACTAGTAATATAATTAACGACTTAGGCACACATGATTTTTTAACCTTAAGCGGGCAATTTTCCCTACAAGTGCCTTATTTAAAAAATAAGTAGGGACTGCTTAAGGGCATGGGCCCGAGTTTCTTCGCATTTAACCACAATTATTTTTTTAAAACATAAATGGGAGCCGATATCGTAAAATCGCTTCGTAACTTTGTTATGACTGATTTAAACTGCATACTATAATTTTGTTGAGTCAGAACTGTGCAAAATAGTTGCTAATTACTTAATTAACGAAATTTCCTTTTAATTGATAAATTGGCTAGACTCATCATACAGTTTATCTCGAAAAATTACATTGCATTATAAAACCAATTTACAACAAAGTTACGAAGCAATTTTACGATATTGACTTTCGTATGGGTTTTAAAAAATAATTCTCTCGTAAGTTGAGAAACTCGGGCGCAAGCCCTTAATATAAGCTCAGTCAGAAGTTGGTACTATTATTTGCACATTGAAAATTCATTGTGTTAAATAAACATAAACATTGTAAATTTGTAGTGACCATCAACAGATCTCAGGTACATTGTAGCTAAAATCTAGAAAATGTTATGTCATGTCATCGTACAGTAAATTATAGTACCTGATTTTCAATTCTTTAATTTTAATTATCACTGAAATAAGACATGGCCTCAAGATATTCTACACCTAATAATTTGGGTTGGTATGCAAAACACAAATACCGATGTAACATGTTGAAAATATAACTAGAAATATTTTTTATGTAAGACGTACACAGTTTTGTTTCGTTAGTAACAGCCTATTATCAGTGTCAATACAAAAACGCACTGGTTAATTGAAATTACCAAAGTGGCTTTCTCTGTAAAAATAAGTAAACTGAATCGTAAACATAGTTTTTACAAGAAACCTGAAAAAAAAAAACCTTGTCTGGTGATTCTTGGCCAGATTGGATATTGCATGGATGTGCACTCGGCAACACATAAAATGTCGCCTCTCTACAGGCCAGAATTTTGTGTAAATCCCACTTCGGGCATTTTCGGCAGCACATAGAGGCTCACAACGAATTGCTGCAACCCAACGTTCTCCTCGTCTTTCCTGAGGCACAGGTTGAAATCCAGGTGATGGAACAAATTTTTTTCCACACAAACAGTCTATTAAAATGATTGAGAAGATTATAATGAAATACGTACTTAACATGCATATCAATCGTAAAAACAAAAAAGCTAAACTGTATATGTCTACGTTTAGTTAAAAACCGAAAATTAATTATCATTAATTTACGAATGTAATATATCACTGTGTTATTCACTTAAGACCAAATCAATAAAATAATGTTCAGTTGAATCAAAGAAACAAAGAGCTGTAACTGAAAACTCTTATAGCATTTTTGCAACTTAGGTTATTAATTGTCATAAAACCATTACAGACTACATTTTCACACTGGTATTTTAATCGTTTAGTAATAGATCTATGAAAAACTGCGTTTTATCTATGTCGCTTGTTGCATAAATACTACACATCCCAATATCCGCCAGTTCTTAGGTAAAACAAGCTATTTTCGTTAAATACTTACACAAAAATAATACTTTATGTAAGTAGCCTATAAAACTTGCAACCTTCATAAGATGAAAACGACAAACTACCGATAATTTCAAGTGTTTCGTAGAAGAATTTGTAAATCTGTGCTGTTTTCAGAAATTAAAATATTATTTGAATATGCAAGTCCGCTTTATAAAGTGATTACTGAAGTGTGTTGCATTCATAAAATATATTTTCTTATTTACCCTTGGTTTCAGTATTTTCTGTTTGCGGAATAGTTGTATGAACGTAATAAACATTAATCACGTAGCATTTATTGTATTCTGAATGGTAGGGCTGCAAAATATGTTTCAGCATAATTGTGAAATTGAGGATTTCAAATGTTTTCATTGTGATTACAAATTTATCTTAGCCAATCGAGTTGGGTTTATTTATGCAAATTTTAATATATTGGATTTAATACAATCTCCCTGAATACGGAAACAAGCGTTTTTTTTATCGTATTGGTAGAGTGACTGTTTTGTTTATACGAACTAACTAAGCTTTCGCTGACGACCCCTTCTTTGGTTTACAGAAAACTCAATAATAGACTAGACTTAGTGAAGCAAGTTCTAATTTTCTTACATAAATATTAAGAATGTGGGGTGAATTATTTTGTAATAAATTTTCAGTTACATTTATGATGTAAAAGATGATTATGAAACACATTTTTTCCTTCATATTAATTGGTGAAATGACGCATTTACTTGCAGATTATCCGTAACGTTATATGAAGAGTAAGACCTACACATTTTGTTTTCAATTATTTTCATAATTCCAACAGCAGTACTGCATAGCGTTGTCGTAGATACCCATAAAGACACTAAGAAGAACGTTCGACTATAGAGTTGCGCCAAAGAAGTGTTGACATAAACCAATAAAATATCATTATATGTATGTGTAAAGTCAATTTACGATATGTTTCGCAGTTGACTAACATGACCATTAAAAGTGTAACATGTTATACGAAATACGTGTAAATATTGAAGGATGTTCTAATTCAAATCCCGGAATCGGAGCGAATAAACATTATAGCTATAAATAGTTCAATTATTTTTAGAACATTCAGTTGCTATGCAAAACCGTTTAGTACAAATTAAATAAATTGTTACGTAGACTGCTATTTCCGGCTAAAATTAGGTTAGTTTTATCATACTGTTAATTAAGCAGTAGATGTTAAATATTTAAATGCAGTTATTTGATGAGCCATGCATCGGTTTTAATGGCTGCTTAGTTACAACTAAAAAACATTTCGTGGAAGAGATGTACCTATTTTGTTTCCAAGAATTTGCAAGTAGGCCTAATTAACACACATCTTTATTACAGTAACTGTAGTCTTCACATAATTGTATTAGTGGAATAGACAGAGAAAATTCTGATCGTATCAGCACCTATGTTTTATTAACGTGCAGAGTCACATACATATGTCTCTGAAAATAGAAAATAAAATTGAAAATGTTGAAGCACAATTAAGACACATGTATATTAAATATAAGACACGAATTTCTGTAAGTGGGATGTTTATGGATTAAGGTAGTTTTTCTTTCTTACAGTCTGAGGACTAAGCTGCACAGTCCAAAGAACATTTTAACTGTTTTACAGAAGTTGGAACACGTATAAACAAATAAATGTATAATTTTAATATTTATCAGCAGTTTTATTAATCCCGTGATAAAAGCAAACATTTCTAACAGCTTAATTAGAGTTTTTATGTTACATACTAAATATAGGAAAGTGATAAAGAAACGCTGTTCGAAATAAAGTCATAAAAAGTGTAGTGTAGGTTATACAATACATTTTGTCAATTTTAATTATTGTTAGGGTGATTAAGTTTATTTATTTTGAGGCCACAAGGAACGCAAGCCGATAATAAAATTTAGGAGTAAGCCAAAAGGATGTTAACAGTCACCGGTTGACATCATTTACTCTTCTGCCTTGTACTTGTGTTGACATTTATGGTATTATAGCCTGCTTTTGTATATGCACAAGCGTCACGCGGTGTCGGTGTTCCCTGGCTATCATCAATCCAAGTGCTAACTATGCTCTAAGTTACTTTACTTCAGGGATCAGATGACCACCAGAGTATTAAGACGCGGTACAGGCTGATGACGTAGAACCTGTTTTCCGACAGCGCCACGGCGGCGGGCGGTAGCTGTTTTCAAATAGTTAATATGTGTCGTACAGCTACACGAAACTTTTTGAACGAAATATTCTTTCTAATATTCTCATATTTTTCCTTGTATTTTTAAGTGGATTTATTTTTCATGAATTTTAAGTTTCATGCAAGTAGACCACTTAAACGGCTTAGTACTTACCAAATTCTTGCGCGGTTCTTGATTCATGACTTACACATCACAATAATCCTTTCTTGGCTTGCCTTGGCAAACGTCATCACGTAATTTGTCAAGTGTGAGCATAACTTTTTGGCATGTCCAAGGGGTTCTCGGTTTACCGTTATGCGTTGCCGGATATTATAACGTTAGTTTAAATAATTACTTAGGTTGCATTGGTTAGCCATTGATAAACTCCCAATGATGTAGGCTACCTTTGTAACGAATTTATTGCTCGAGTCATTTGTCAAAGAGGTGCTATTAAATAAAAGCCACCAATATAAACGTAACAAGTATTTCCTAATATTTACTTTTCAAATTTACATTATAATAGGAACTAACAAAAATAATTAACTCACAATTACATTTAAATCTAATCCATACGTTGTAATGTTAATCACAAAAACCGCAATAATTTATGTATAATCAAATGTATTCAATTCACACTACAATGTTTTAAATAGATAACTTTGACATTAGATAAAATAACTAAATAGCGAATTTCACTATAATTAATTTTTAACAATCGGCACCGACAATTAACTCTTAGACCTCGACGCAACACGCTGTGGTAAACTATGCCAAATGCATTATTTTCATTGTAAAGGAACCGATAAATTTTGTAACAGCTCATAATTTTACATTCTACTTCGAAACGCTTGAAATTATCGACAAAAATCGTTTACGTTATATGACGATTTTGGCGTTGCATACTCATATAAAATATTAATTGTAAGCATTTAACCAATATAGATTGCTTTGCCTTAGAATGTTACCTGTATTGTTCTCTATAATACCTACATATTACAAATTACCCGCATGACATGCTAATTTTATTATTAAACGATTAAAATACCAATGTGAACAATCCATAGTTTGTAATGGTTTTATAACAGTTAGGAACTTACGTTGCGAAAAAAAAAAAAAAAACTATAACAGCTATCAGTTACATCTCTATTGTTTCTTCGCTTCAAATATGTACTCTGTTAATAATTTGGTCTTAAATAAATACTGCACGAATACCTTGTATTCGTAAACTAATGACAATCAATTTTCGGTATTCATCTAATAGTAAGAATCAACACGACTTTACAGATTAGTTTTTTGACAATTACAAATTATATGCATAATAAGTACTTATTTTTTTAATCTTGTCAGTCCTTTTGATAGAATGTTTGTGTGAAAAAAAAATATTTTCTAACATCTGGATTTGAACCTGTGCCTCAAGAAAGGCACGGAGGAGCACGTTGGATTCTTATGACTTCGATGTGAGCCTCTGTACGCTGTCGAAGTTACCCGATGTGGGAATTAAACAAAATTCTGGCCTGTAGAGAGGCCATGTTTTATGTGTAGCCGAGTGTACCTCCATGCAATATCCAATCTATTTCACACACTGTCACAGGTTCCGCGTTAACATGACGTTGTGCTGTTTTTTGTCCATCTACATAGCTGCCCCGTGCTAAATCTTTTTCACACAAAATAAGATGCTTGTGTACCTAAATAAATACTATCAAATAATGTTACAAATAAAACGTTATGTACCGATACTGAAGTTCAGGGATCAAGTCTGATTTGAAGCTAATTTTTTCGAGAAATTAAGAAAATGTACTTGGTTTCGCTATGAGTTAAATACAATTCATCTCGGTCTGACAAGATAAGCCAGATTACATCATTTACAATTTCATGAATGTGTAACTAACCTGATTCCGCAGAAAATAACACACAGGTTTGTGCTATGAGAATTGTTCTGTTATCTCTTTCAGCGATAGCCTGAGTAGTTCGCAAAATAGTAGCACTATTGTGGGAATGGAGATGCATAATATTCCATTAATTTTCTTTCTTTCTTTCTCTCTCTCTCTCTCTGTACTCCATAAACTATAGGTCGCAAAAAGAGGAAATTAGGTAAAATTTGGAGAGAAAGAAGAGGGGGAAATTGTCAAACTTCAACAACATTGCTGTGTTCTAATGTACTGTTTAGAATATAAAAATATGTAATAGCCATATGAGAAACTGAATATAATAGCAATTCAAATCGGCTAACAGAGTTAAATTTTTGAAAGAATAATATCTCGACAAAGGTTTGTTCGATTTTTATTCATTTAATGTCATATGTTTTTGAAATCTTCGTATATTTTAACGTATATATTTAAAATTTTAACTTGTGAATTATTCTCCCATTATTTCAAAATTTGTTCATAAGTAAATATTATTTGTTGCGTAAAATTTTTCCTTAATTCGCTCGCTTTCCAATGATACTTCACGAAACCCAGTGAACATCCAATGTGGTGGTTTGACCAGTGATCCCAACAAGAACATTAGGAAGTTCTTGGTTTTGCTCGAAACAACTTTTCAGCAAGTTTTCCGAGTATTTTCTGGTGGCTTACCCACCACAAATACGCGCATACTGAGAGTTGCCAAACTCACGTAAGTTAATGGAAAGTAGAAACTGCAAAAGCGCGTGTAAGCAGTGAAAGACAAAGTTTCTTTCGTTCACAGGCCTGCAAGGAAATGCTGAAAAAATACGGAGAACTAAGATTGCTAATGATGCAGGGACAACGCCAGCAAACAAAGCCGTTAACTAAACTATCCGTCGCTCACGACTATTTTTACAAGACCTCACCACTCGTGACGCCAAGAATATGGATGGCTAGAAAGGCATGGGTCGAGAAGATGGATTGATGAGATGAACAGTGTATACGGAGACGCAGAAAATTTTTTTTTTTAGTCAGAACATGGAGATGGAGAAGTGCCGCGTTTAAGCTAGTTTTCTGTTATAACGGGATAAAGTAGACTATACCTGCATCGTTAAACTAGGCTTAACTATTTAAAATGTGACCTTTGTTCCACAATATCGGTTGCGAGTGTGTAGAATAATATAACTGTTGAGGAAAGAGAGAACTTCATTATCACTAGCTACATTCAAGTGTACTACCCACCAGAACATATGATGCGCCGACGATACAACAAACAACATACAACATTGTTTCTGTAATGGTTAACATGCTTCTCACCCTTTCTTAAACTTATGTCCAATGCTGATTTAATTATAATATTCGGTCGATTATTTGAAGTTTGTTAGTTTATGTCACTGTATTGTGTTCAATTACTAATCACGTTAGTTTACTTTATGTACAGTAAGAATGTTTTTGTGGAAATTTCAGTTCTTATTTACACATTTTAATTTTCAGTGTAAGTGACCTACTGAAATATTAATAACATTGACAAACATTGTTTTACATATTTCTTAATATAACAGTTTAATCAGTCACAAATTAAGATTTGTGTACATTTTGTAATAATTTTAAATTAAGTTTAATAGTTGAAGTATTTTAATTGATTAATAAAGTTAGTATGCAAATCTTTACATTTGGTCGAACGTAAAATAATGTAGTATTTAAGTTTTTTAAAACTGTTCTGTCTGGAGTCAGTGAAAAACTCTGGCAATCAGCGAATTTTCTCTTATTCTAATTTACACACAAATAACCCGGAATTCGGTATCGTGTTATTACAACCAGTGGTAATTTTTTAAAGTTTGGTACATACATTTACCTCCTAAAATTGGAATACATATTTTCATAATAATATCATATTTGGCAAAATAACGTCCATTAGCTTTATTGTCTCCCCGATACCAACGGAAGGAAATAATTCTTACTTATTTCTTATGGATAATTTATTAACTAACAACAATAGAGGCAAAACCTAATATTTACATAAAGTGGATTGATTGCTGTAATCTCTACATTTTACGCCAGATGATAAAGGCTGATGTTATTCTTTGTTTTAAAAATAGAACGGAACCTTGTTCGTAATAATGTCATGATTAGATCAGCTTAACGTTATTCTCTTTATTCTCCAGGGCTGCGATCAAATATCGCAGCCTGTTGTCTGCACCGACCGACGCAGCGCAGTGCAGTACAATCGCAGAGTAATTACAATTGATCTTTAGTTGTACCTCTAATCACAGTTGAATCTGAACAAACTCTCACGATATTCAGCTGCGAATGCGTGAACAAAGCAAATGTACTTTTGCCGAAGTGTTTGATTGACGAATATTTACAACCGCTTTGTACCGTCACGTAACCTCTCGTGCTTCTATGTGCGCGTATTTTAATTACACTACAGCGCAACCAGACGCAATGCAGGTGTAAATTATGGGCTGCGCCCATAAAACGCGATATTTGAACTGTCCCTGTCACAGCTGAAAGCATGAACTGTCTTTTGTTCCTTACCAAAATATAGAAGAGACCGATTGACTCACGTATGACTGGCTTTCATAACAAACCACAGACTAAACTACTTAATCTATAAACATAAAATTTCGGGGGCAGGTTCTTCAGGGTGTAAACATGCACTAAGAAAAAAAATTAATTTACCTTCTAAGGGTATTAAAAGTGGTCAGATGGGTTTTCGATGAACCGTCGAAATAGCTCGAAACCGACGGGCTATCATTGTGATAACTCAATGACGCACACAAATGCCATTTGAAGAAATATTTAATGCAATTAGGCACCTTAGATGGTTAATAGGGCTGAAAAGAGATGAAACAATGTTTTCAGTAAATCGATTTTATAACCGTATGGTCTAGTGTTGTTTTCACGTTAGTGAATGTTATAAAAAGTGTGATTTAAATTTTTTTCTAAATTCGACCTATAAAAGGAATGAAATACGTTATATGCATTTAAGATAAATTGTTGGTAACTACAGAATTCGTCGGAATTTGTAGCGTAAGGAAATAGAAAACAGAAGTGTGTATAAATATTAATTGGAAAGGTTGAAAGGGTTCCAATCGCGTGCGACAATATTTTGCGCGAACTAAGCCTAGGAATGAGCTGGTTCAAAGTCCGACTCAGGTTTGTATACATCTTAAGGGTCCTATGTGAATAAATATAAGTAATATTTCATCACTTTTTGCCAAGTTTTTCTTATATTTGTAAGCAAAACCAAATCCTTGAAATAATTTCTTAATTCAGTGAACTGACGAAACGGGAATGTTGTATAGTGGTTAGGTTCAGGGTAGTACGCTGAATTGTAATACTGGATTTCGGACTAATCGTTCTAATGAAAATAGTTTTTTTAAATTAATAAAACCGGCAGTTAATGAGGTAACTTTTCAATTGATAATCATCAAGGGCCGATATTATAAACCTCTTTCGAATGACAACCAACTGTTATACCCATAGAGAAAGCATTGGTGAGCAGTTGGTTGTCATTCAAAAGAGGTCTAGATACAGCCCTAAGTGTCGGGACGGAAAGGGAAAACAGAAACAGTCGGTGAAGAGGCTGACAATTGTAATCGAAGTTTGATTTGTAGCGTTTACTAACAAGACCGAGTGAGGTGGTGCAACGGTAACACGTTGGATTCGAATTCCGGAGGAACCGGGTTCGATTCCCGGCTCCGGCCATCCTGATTTCGTCTTTCCATGCTTTCCGGAAATAGATTCAGGTGAATGCTGGGATGATTCCTTAACAAAGGCCATGGCCGACTCCTCTCCCAGCTCCTGTCGTTGTACCAAGTTGTGTGTGACCATCTCTAATGACCTCACTATCCACGGGACGTAAAGCCCAATTATCTTACCTTGCGTTTCACTGAGAAAAAATGGATTGTTACGACCAACAAATAAATAATGTTTATAATTATTTTGTTGTATCAAATAAATTACTATTGAATTACCAATCGCAATGTCGAAGTCCACAGTAAAAAATTTATGTACTTTTGCAGAAAGGTTTTTTGGAAACTCGTTTCCAAAAACATTTTTGTAACATTTACGAAAAATTTTTACACTTACAAATTTCTTTGCATATTTACAAACATTTCTGTAAATATACAAACAAAGTTGGTATATTTACAGCTAATATGAGGTTAATTTTACAAAAAAATTTTGTAATGTTACAAAAAATCTTTTTGGAAATAATTTCCAATTTTTTTTAAAAGTACGAAATGTATTGTAAAATGTGACAGATCTCCTAGGTTTATTTTGTTTCAAATCGAAAAATTTGCTCGTTAACATTTATTTCACTTGTTCTTAAAGGTGTTTACAATATTTGTAAACACTTTATAAAAGGATTCTGACAGCTTACTTTTATTACCTGATAGATAGTGTTCTGATATAAGTTTACAAGATTTTCCTTGTAAATGTACACATTTTTTTTTACTGTTTACTGGTATATATTTGATTTGACTGTTTAGTTTTGTTGATATTATTTCTATAAAACAAACTTATATCTGGTTGGTTACACAAAATGTTTCGTTAGATGGTATACTTAACAACACATGCATTTGATTGTACATAAAATAACTATTCCTGTTAAAAATACGAATGCTAGTATACTTATACTATTTTATTTGTTTGCTTTTACTATCGTATTTACTTGAGTTAACCACATTTATGACGGATTAATACAGATTTGGTTAGTTTAACAATGGCAGATTTTAAAAGCATGAAACGATTTGGTTGTAAGCGACGAAATTATGTCCATTCGGGAAGCCGTTCTTGTAATGGCGGTTATTTGGTATGCACGTGTTCGCATTTACTCATATGGTGGTTTAGAAAACTTGCCTCGCCACGGTAGGTTAAATGACTGAAGATAACTAAAATGGTTTGAACGTTTTGCCGAGTACACTCTAGTCTAATTCCAGTTTCCATTTCATGCTACCCATATTTTGCCACATTTTCTGTGTAAAATTATCTAAAGGTTACGGAGAAGAAACAGCGAGAATCAGCCAGAATATCAGAATCACGAGATCATCGGAATTACATGTCACTGGTGTGTAAATACAAAAATTCATGAATTTATTTGTTAGCAGTCATGGTATAGGGATGACGTGCGTGATCGATAATCTAAAGGTTGCGGGTTCAAATCCTTATGCATCCGTTTTTTTTATATGTTTACACGTAAATATTATTTGTATAAAAGTTTTTTGGACGAATAACCTTATTTTCGTTATCAGAGCTAGCAAAATATTCTAATCGTCGTATACTTTAATGGTTGCTCAAACAAATAAAGTATGTATGAGTTTACAATATCTGAATGGTGGAATCAACCACGTAATTTGGTTGAAACCACAAAAATACTTCAAAGAAATAATTTTGTTGTGACAAAACATTCATTTGCTTGCACGTGTTGAAACATACCATTTGGTTGTTTCAAACAAATTTTGTTTGATTTTACAATTTTTTTTTTCAGTGTATGATCTGAAATGTATTTTAATAACGTGGGTTTATTTTGTGTTTGTATGAATGTGTGAAGGTGGCAGCAAACATTTTTTACTAATTCTCTACAGAAATAGCTATTATGGTTGTACAGTATGGCGGGGTTTTCAAGCTAGTCACCCCATTCCTCTAACTAAAGAAATGTAGAGAAAGTAATCTGTGCTTCAATGTTAGGCTGTTCTCAGCGTGAGTAAAACATCACTGACGTTACGCGAGAACTTGTTAATTTTGAGCGATTAACCTTGTGCCCCTGAAAGTATCATGTTTACAGGCTTGAATATACATGAATTTTCATAAGAGCAAAAGAGTTATAAAAAATATCTTCTTAGAGGCGATGGATTATTGGTAGAGTATCAGCAGTAAAGTTATTTGGTTTTGACGATATGTATAATGCATTTTTAGCAGTTTTATTTCTCTCAGAATTAACATCGTTAACGGAAATTAAAACTAAAGACCCGCATCTTGCATGCAATAAGTGTTGAATTTTATTCGTAAAATAGACACGATACAGACGTAGCCTATGGAGTGGTTTTGTAATAAAATTATTATTTTTTTCACCCTCTGCACAACGAGCGGCTACCCAGAGAGGCACCACCCTTAAGAAACCTATGTACAACATGTAATTTTGCACGTTTGATGCGCGAAGTTAGGGGAGCGATAAGGTTCAGCTGGCCACGCTCGAGTGTTACACTTCACTTTTCTTGGTCCGCCAAACTGGCGTGCAGTGTTTTCGTTTTACTTTTTTTCTGTTGGAACTAAAGCTTCGAACCTACAATTCTGCTTGCGAAAAGTTTTAAGTAAAGTCCAACGCATACTTCTATTGTTGTGTTTTACGAAGCCAATGGGTGTTTGTGTAGTAATATCAGTTCAATAAGACGCTTCTATTCATGTTCAGTGACCCCAAAATCATGTTTATTAAAACTGTGCTGCATGTTTAAGGGCATAGAAGCATATTTTCAACTGTAACTTCTTTTCGTAGATAAACATATTGGGAATAAGCTCAGTGTTGTCGCGTAGAAAAGAAGAAACGTGACATCCTGTAACACCATTCATACGCCAGGTATGTACATGTGCCTATTAATGAGATATTCGCAAAAAGGGCAATGATTCACCCAGAGGAGAGACGCAATTAGCAGTGCAAACGGGAATGTTTATCTATGCAATCGCCGACGGGAAGATGAAAGGGAATCGGCAATAATCCCAGCTCGCCGCGAGCTGACCGCTGCAAATCATGCTTAGTAATAGACGCTGGTCGAATGTTAATGTATTCACTTTACTGGTCACTGTGATAGCGAGGCATCTCTGTTTGTTCGGTCTGGTCTATCACATCTGTCGGTTCACCGAAACACTCCTGCCAACCCTTCCTGTTGCTTAATTTACTTAATCAAGCGGAAACCGTGGTTGCATCCACCTGAGGGCGATGACATCGTCCAGAGTGCAAACAGTCTTTCCTATCACACGTGTAAGTTCTGGTACACCCTCGGGTGAAACAGGGAGTGAATCTACCCGGAGGCAGCATCATGAACTTCTTGGGAAAGGGTCCATTTATTTCCGCATACACAACGTCCAGGCACATGAATAATTTTCTAACTGCTGCGTGGCACAAAACATACATAGCGAACGCATGTTTTTGTTGTTTAGAGAGTATGTTGGGTCGCGGTTGGTTCTACGGCAAGGTATCGGACCTTAAAGTTTCTCATTTATGTTGCGTGGCTGACATTGCCGATGACTGACAAGTTATCTCGAGGTTCTGTAGTTACCAGAACTCTCCGCATCCCGTTGCATCTCCATCATCTTCATGTTATCCTTCCGGGGTCGGCAGACGCCCAATCCGCAAGTCTGTCAAATCAATGGTGAGATGCCAGTTAGTGAGAATTGCTGATATCAGTTTTCGTAGTGTGTAATGTTAGTGGCCCTATGCAAGGAGTATGTATGTATACGTACAGGTAGAAAGCGCAAAACAAGAACACAAAAAACACACTTAATTAGATGTTTCAGTAGGTAAGGAGTAGTGCCGATGTGTGGATGTGTTCCGAGTGAAGTAGTCTTCAGCAATACCTATACTCTACTCTACGTTGTCTGTAGAACCAGTGAACTGGTAAGTGCGTGTAAACCTCCAGTCAGAAGCGTTTAAGAGACAAGGAACGAATTCTACAGTAATAGAGCTTTTATTGGTCAATCCCTGCTGGTCTGTCAGTCCCACGTGCTTATAATATAGTTGGGTCTAATACCTCTTTCCCTGAAACATTATCACGGTTCGTCAATGATAAGGAGCCAGTTGATATGTGGAGCCACGGTTTTGTAGTGAAAATACATTTGCAACATTCTGTTTCAGTGCCTACGTGCAAATCGGCGTCTCTTCTTAATGGTTATTTGCCGCGTGTCTTTGTTCAAACACGCCTCTCTTTGTCTCCAGCGATTAAAATACTCTAAGGTTATTTTTACACCATACGTATGAGATCTGCTAGTTAAACCCAAAGACAAACTAGAGCTAAAGCAATCAATCACTGATCACTAAACAGCTCTGCATATGTGCATATTAGGCACTGAAACCAATTGAATCAGGAATTTGCAAAAGGGACCAAGTCCAAGTGAATAGATTTCTGGGAAACAGCAAAAAAACAGGTCATCAATAATGAATAACTTGAAAGTATGTGTGTGTGGAATAGTATGAAACATAACTGACATAGACACGTATTTATATTTAATTTTTTAGAAATTAATAATGTTATTGGAATTTATACCTTTTAAAAAAATATGTAGCGTTTATTATAACAATGGCACATAAAATATCATGCCTTGAGTGTATATTAGTGTAATGTTGGTATATTCTATGGAAAAACTATTAATATGCTACACAGAAACATATTTTGCGACATAACACCACCCAGTACCTTTTACCCATAAAGCAGTGTTATGTATTACACTATCAGAGAAAGCACAATGTCTTTCGTATTGATTATTGGAACCTTAGTATATGCTAGTGAAAAAACTACTAAGCCACACTGAAAATTATTATTCAACTACAATCATATAAGTCACAAACAAAGTAATGCGCTATTGGCACATTCATGGACTAGTCCATTTAACGTATTTCTTGTATAGGACTGGGTTTCTTTTGTTACTGACAGCCAAGAGAGTGCTTTGGAGAGTAGAAATCTCGTACAACCTGAATTTGCTCAAAAAGTGGACTTGGTCCCTTTTGCAAATTCCCGATTCAATTGGTGCAAACATCTTTTGGCCTTAAAATCAACCGTGGCTCTAGTAATAGGGATTGTCATTACGTCTCGTAGATGAGGTCATTAGAGATGAAACCACCAGCTCTTCACACTGGAAACGGTGAATTAATTGGCTATGACATACATATCTGAACCAACCAAACATTCACCTGGAGTAGTTTCGCAGAACAGTGGAACGCCAAAATCAGGACCGTCAGACCGGGAACCTAATTAGTGTCCTCCCGAATGTGAGCTCAATAGTTTAACACTGTTCCATATCACTCGCTCTCTTACACTCACACACGCACATATGAAACATACCTTTACAAAACATGCACAGTTATGAGCAGACCACGAATCTACATGTCTCAATGTGATGATGCGACATTTCGAGCTCGGCATACATCATTGTCCCAGAGCTAGCTGGGTTGAAGGGATGAATTATTCGCGAGGGGTCAGGCCTTGAACAGCTCCCTTTCAGGCCTCTTTACCCCTGCGAATAATAGTTCAAACACTCCATCTGACACAAGCCAAGCTTCAGAACTCCGCCAGCGTTTGTAAGGCAAACCTTGTAATTACCTCTTTATTTTCCTTTCTCCCCCCTCAGGCCGCTGAATAAATTATCTTGCCACACCCCTCCTCGCGAACAGTCGTGGCCCTGTGGGCATGCTTTGAGAGAGGTTCCTCGCTGGTAATTCATTCAATCCTATTTGGAATTCATCAAAAGAATCTGTTCAGCCGTAAGGGAATCAACAGCCCCTGATTATTATCTAACTGCTATTTAGTCAACTGTGTGTTTGTTTACGTTGGAAGCGTGTCATTGTTTTCACATGTCACGACTTTGTATGACCGTGCAACTATAAGGGAGGTAAATATGAGTTATTGCGAAATTTTGTAGCAAGCTCAACAAAAACGTCTATGCGAAAATAAATAAAAATTAAATATAAAAATTTTAGCTAACGGAAAACTGAAGCTGATCCATTCTGAAAACAATAAGTGGAGTCTTCTTTTCATCTGATAATACGTTACGCACCCACAGGAAACAACAATATGTATATATCTTACGAACCTTGAAATGAGTTTCAAGATATTGATTAAATTACGCACTCAAACGATTATAAACGTAGATATATGTTTTATGTTGTATATTACTGGTGCTCTAATGTATCTTAAATAATAATTAATAATTCTTGTTAAGTATTTATATTTTTAAAATTAATTTTTTTTGTTGTAGAATATTATTTTACTAAATATAATGCCAGCTGAGACTGTTACGTGCATTGTCTTTTTATCTGCCTATGTCATAATAACGTATTTAATTATTAAATCAATGAATTCTATTGCTTAGTTCGTAATTTCACACACATTAAGTAAAAAGAAATTAGATACGACCAAAATAGCTATAAAGTTAGAACAGTAGCGTATTATTTAGAAAATATTTTAGGACATCGTGGATACTTCTTGTGTAATCACTGTCGCTATTTTTGTTGGTTCACTCTCAACTGGAGACAAAATATAAATACACGATTATAATTTTTCGTCACATAATAAATAACAAACTCTTTCATACAGATGTATCTCCGATTTTAACTGCTGCAATCTTGTTTGAGGACGTAGGACGAGGTGGTAGCGGTTGGCACAGAACCTGGAGCACTCGCCTCCCACTAAAGCGATCCGGGTTCGATTCCAAGCAGGGTCAGCCCACGCATTTTCGCATGTGGGAATCGTGCCGGACGATACCGCTGGTTGGCGGGTTTTTCTCGGGGATCTCCCGTTTCCTCCATCCCTTCATTCCGACGCTGCTCTATACACTAAAGACCTGGATGTTAAGTGCTGACCAAAATCACGTCACACAGAACGAGCAAATGTTTTCTTTTATTAATGCAACTGGCTACTGAATGAGCGAGTTTTTGAAACACTGGGTTCTTCCTTATTTCAGCTAGCTTGCCTTATTCCACTTCTGGTAATAAAGGGTAAACTGACCATATATCATGATACACCTTAATATCCTGATAAGCCACTTTGCGAGCTTCACAACATTGGGAAGGATCTGTACAGAGTTCACTAGGTTACGAACAGAGAGCAGACGTATGCAGTTTTGGCAATACGTGACCAACGTGTAAAATATATTCTGGTACTAAAAATCGAAACCTTAGTATCACGAAGTACTATATAGCATTATTTACAGACAACTTAAACATTTCCTTCCACGTACTGCGCTTAGTTTATTATTCACTGCTCTCAATGTAAATACACCGAATTTACTCTGTGAATAGACATAACGTTGTAACGATTGTGACTTACAACAAAAATACTGGGAAATAAACTTGCGAAAGGACAATCGTCCTTAAAAATTATATGTGTCAGTAAATTTTACATATACTTTATGCCTAAATTAAACGAAATGACAAAAAAATTAAACAATTTTATTCTTGCAAGAAATATGGTAAAAAATAAATAAACCAGTGACTGGAGTACGTTTCTATGCCTTCGCCGAAAATACACGTTGTCTTCATAAGTAAGGATCGGAAAAATTCGTATTTTCGTTTAGACACAATCTATAATTCAAACGGTTGTAAGCTCGTATTAAATTTGTAACTGGCCATTGACTTATCTGACACTTCCGGAGGATGCTCAGTCGATAATAAAGAAGTAACTAAATGCAGGCCCAAGCATGTGATATCACTGTGCCGGAGGGCAGCCAATGAGAGTTGCTGTCTGCCTAAAGTACACATATATAATCTTGGAATATAGTATACATGCCACTGAACCCACGAGTTTTTCGATCTCTATTATAACTAAGCAAGATTTTTGCTGTTTCGCTCTTTTGCATTATGGGATCAATGTTATTTTGAACTTAATGTATTTATCTTTCTAATACGTTGTACTTTAGAAAACACTTATTCTGATCTTCGTCAAGTAATCGAAAAGAATTACCCAAGTAGGATAAACGACAACGCTTTAAAATGCTACAGTAATGAATTATTTTGTTTGTCAAGGATGGTAAATTAACATTTCCCTTCCAACTCCCTCATCATGTAACTATTCGAGAACAATCGTGTTAGTATTTTTGCTTCGAAATGAACATTAAATAAATAATATAAAACAAATGACTTACAACTAAGTACGCAAGTACGTTTTGTTCATACGTAAACAACACTGTTATTGCAACAACAATATTAAAATAAAACCCAGAAATCAAACAAAATTTCTCCAAGAGTTTAGTGTATGACTACGTCATACTTTCTTACCCTCAACTTAATCACGAAAATCAATCCTCAATTGCTTCTTACAGAAATATGGAACACAGTAATTGTCTTCCAATGAATTTAGTGTGAGAAAATTACTCGCTAATGACAATCGATTGCTCCCACTGTATTGACAATCTCTAAAATAAGCCCTACCATTAAAACTTATATCACGTTTGTAATATTCTGGGGAAAAAAACTGAGCCATAGATTAATGCACTTTTAAAGTTCACTTACGAGTACTTCATAAACGCTGAAATAAAATTTGGATACTAAGTTCAAAAGACATTTATTCCTTTTTCACGTAATCATATGACTGCATAATGTAATGATTCTTAAACACAAACACTTCGCAATTTTGGCTTTTGTCAAACGACGATTATCTCTGACATTTTGTACTCAGTTTTCTGAAAACGTATAATGCAGACTACATGACTATAGTTTTGCCGATACCAGTGAGTGCCACTCCATAATAAGTAATGTAATGAAATATATCGTAATATCAACTGTTACAGTAGGTATGCTGCTATAATACGGAGCAACTTCAAATAGGGAATTTCGTCAAAGAACTTGGGTGATAATTTAAGTGATACGTGACCATCATTTATCTGAACATTACTGAAAATATCAGTTCAGTGATTCGGGGATGCTTTTCACCTGTGGGGTAGCTTTACACCAAACAAAATGAGTGTTTCCTTGGTTGTCATAGCAAATAAGTGAAGAATATGCAATTATTGCCAGGTGGTATATAGTTTAGTTTATACCAAATGAAGCAAGCGAAGTGCATTACTTGAACGTTTGTAAAGAAAACGTGACTTTAAAGTGTGATATCATACTACTTACATATACGAAATGACACAGAGGAAGTCAAAAACTACCTCGACTATCAAGGTCTATAGAGTACCTCTCGTCTCAAGCGAGTATTTGCTGTCATTGACTAGTGGAAGTGCGACGTTACAAATATACCCAAACAACGCGGGAATTTAAATAATATACGTGTTTTCAATGGACTTAAGACTTCACAAAGTTATAACGAAGCAATTGTAAACCGCTTAATGTTAGTCTATGTAAGGGTTATATTTTAAAAATTAATCCGTAGCTTCAGTGTAAATAAATAGTTTCGAGAAATTTATAAACATATCTCAAAGACGAAAGTAATGGAGCAATCTAGCCATTGTAATATACTGTTACAAGCTTAAGAAAAACCTTTATATGTAGGCAATTCTCTGAGCTCTTTGGGATAGAGGTCTTGTAATTAGAAATAAAAGAGTTAAATTAAGGTATTGATTTACTAGCTCACAAAGCTTTCAAAAATACACAAAACAGCAATCAACTATAACTTTCACAATACTCTTAATTATGCGCACATTTACTACTGTGCCACAGAAACGTTAATTAACTTTGACAATTAAAGCACAAGAATATTTACCATTAATCAAACTACAAATGACAATAAAATTCAGTCATATATCCAATCAACAGACTTTCAAATAGGGACAATGTACAACCTTAAGTCCGAAGTGGCGATGGCTCACCTTGTACTGTGCAGCACCCAGAGTGCACTACTGTCTTCACTCTTGAGGTCTTCAGTTCGACTTCGGTCGCGCACCTCCTTCTTCACCTGTCGATCCGCAGCAGAAGCCCTCTTGTCTCATCCAGTACTGATCCGAAGGTATGGGCCTGTAGCCTAGCAGTAGACTCCGACGTCACCAAGACGTCTTCCTGACATCACCAAGATGTCCTCACCAGCCTCTCAGCATAAGCTTAGGACCACCTCCGAGCAGGACCTATAGCCCGTACTTCTTCCTTGTTGCTGCGCAAAGCTCACTCCAATCGAGGTTTTGAAACCGAACGTGTTCAGAGTACAAACCTGACCTACGACGAAGTGAAAAATTAATACATTCAACTAAATTTGTTGGAACCATGTAACAATACATCAAATATTACAACTTACTCACGCATAGAAAAAAAAATCTGAAAAGAAAAAAAATCAATAGTGTAACATAAATTAGCATTTCAATGCATAAAACTTCTTTGTTTGGCAGTTTAACCAACTTAATCAAAACAATTTACCGAAGGCTGTGACATAGAGAAAACGCTATGTTACACAAGAAACTAAACAGGCGCCGAAAATTAATCAATTACAAGTCCTGCAGCATAACAACCCATTCCACATTTACAATAACGAATAATAAGACTGACACTTACACTTCACTGGAAGCCGACTAAACGCACATACAAGAAATCCTAAGGTTTAAATACGAACAACGAGGATGAATATAAACCCAGAAATAGTCCGCCCAACATGGCGGAGCAACCGTAACACATAAAAATTACAATAAAATAATTATCACTAATAAGCCTGAAAATACATAATGAAAACTAAATACAAACTTTGTACAACTCGGCGTGTAGAAAATTGATTACATATTACCTCAGTTTATAAATTTTAGATATTGACAAGAAAAAGAATTATAATAACACGAAGAACAGTTTCTTGATGTACGGCACCGTTCACTTGAGTGCGCTAGTGTAGCACAGTTGGACTCTCTGCACGATCACGTCTATGGTGGTGAAACGTCATGTTTACATACTGCGTCGTAAAGTGTTCCGAACTAATACAAGTGCATTGCTGGATCATAAGGCACGTAAGCGTTTATATGGACGTGAAATGTTCAAAACTTAACTGCGGAGAATATACAGATGTAAAAATAAAGTCGATATAAAAGTAGCTGGAAATTTGAAGTGTCCAAAATTCTCGGGCAACGTAAAAACTTGCCGGTCAAACCGACAAGGTCGGTTCACGTTAAAACCTTTTTACAAAAATGTTACAGTTAAAATTTGTAGAATTTTTTGCATTGTTATAAAGCATAAGCATTCATCTTTCATATTAAGTATACAAATGTAATTGAAACTTTATTTATATAGCCTCAGTACAGTACTTAACTAGCTCATACTGCACAGTCTGGTGCCGTGCTCCAAAGGCAGCAAATGTACTCGTACCTTAAGAGGGCGTGGTACATTATTCAACGCTAAAAGCATTAATCTATAACTGTAGGTTTCTTGAAGCAAATTCAACAATAGCAATCCTAGACAATAGTTTTAGCCAACGTTTTAAACACATTGTTTCCAGTGTTACGAACTTCTGAGGCACAATCTCTGAAACCGGAACCTCGTGCATTTAACTGCGGCGCAAGAGATCACTCGAAACGAATTAGTAATTCTGGATAAATATTTACTCATTAAGTTTGCAAATACCATTATATAGGATTGGCATTGAGTATTTTATCCATATTGACTTAGAAGAAGCATATTAGTCAATTGATGTTTTCAACGTTTATTTATCTTCTATGCACTGTTAAGTCATGTGAACGAGCGTGTAGAGTTAATTTTACAACGATAGTTTCCTGTAGAGCTTAAGACGACCTACATGCCAGAACTTTGCTGCAAAACAAAATTTATATATTTTTACTGCCAGTATCGTAATAACATTTGAAAATTGACGCCATCAACCAAACCCCTGCTCCGAGAAAACTTGCTGACAAGACACCGGTGTGAAATGTTTTGAAACTCTGTTTAGTTATTCTAGCAAGAGAAGTCGTATATGAGGTTTTAATGTGTGAAAGTTGCTTCAGAGTGATACAAATAGAACATATCCTTAAAAACTAACTTACGTGTTATTAAAATTTGTTTAAAGTAAATCACTTGACAAACTACGATAAAATGGAAAAGACATACATTTCTCTCAATAGTGGTCTACTACAAAGTTGGGGCATGTGTAATTTTTTGGATATACGTAGTTTAGACTTAGACAATAAATTTTATTAAGTCAATTTCTGATAACAAGCATAAAATTAATTATTAGTCAATTGCACTGTTTTTACACAATTCTTTAGAACATAGTTGTATTTCAACTGTATGGTACATAAAAACGACTTAATTTTGATAAGGGTCTAATGGCAAGAGTTGTTTTCAGTCTGTCTTGATTACGGTAATCTGGCCTTTTTCCTTTTCTTTTTCAATTTGTAATGGTTCTATGTGGCGAATGAAGCCTGCAAATTTGATGTATCTTTCCTTTTCTGAACCTATTGGCCATCTGCCCACTCAAATAAAGTTAACTCTACAAACGGGACAACTAACAATATTATTATCAATGCATTTTAATTGGCAACGCGCAGTCTATGCCTGCGTGTAAATGTGTTAAATGAATGAAAAAATTCAATAGTGTAGGCCTATCGGAGCTTCCGAACACATGGCGTTCATCAATTAAAAATGAAGCAATTTTCAAAATACAATCGATATTGAAAATATAATAATTACTTATCACTGTGCAACAAAATGAACTAACCTTCGTCTGTGGCAGTTTTTGAGATATTTTTCACAATCATGTTCTGTAAAATGAACAGAAAAAGTATGCATGTTGAAGGATTCCGCTTTCCATCTCGACTACAACGCCGAATCCAAATATTTCTTAATTCTTCGTCCGCTAGAAATGATGGTACTGAATGTGTGCAGTGTCCGTACTTGCTTTAAAGATTTGTAAACTATTTGAACACAAAGCAACAGTACATCGAGTTCGAGGTATTTTTCTCAGAAAAAATATCAAACCTCCCCAAACAAAAACATGATTGTTTAAATTCAGAGGTCTCTAGCCTACGTCGTATCACGGAAACACCTGAACGTCCCGAATGTATACTTGCCGCTATGAGACGACCTTGTAATTTAGAGACCTTGTTCGACAATACAGGTTTCTATTTGATATACCTTTTGTTTGAGTTTTCAGCGCAAGCTTTTAATCTCTTACGATGGCAAGAGTAACCTTCTTCCTATATGTATTTTTCATTGGATTAATATTTAAAAATACTTAATAAATAATGCTGTACTGTTTGGTCAGAACATGATAGCTCCAAAAATAGCCAAAATGAGTTAAGAGCATAGTTTTGTGTAAAATTATGCTAGCTTTCGTTTGGTCAAATAATGATAACACCATCACATTTCTATTATACACAACAACACTGGTCTGAACCTCATAACTCCTAGTCATAGGCTTGAAATTTAGTCACAAGCTGATATGTCCAAACATCTGCACTTATCATGTATAGACCAAATTGTTTTATGGTATAATTCCAAAGTGCAGGAAAATATCATACTTGGATCAAATAATTTGTACTGGAATCCATGTTGGCAATACTGTCTTTACTTTGTCTATGACAAGACATATGAGAACACATTATGATACAGCTATGGTACCTTTGTTTTTGATGATGATAGTTAATATATGACTGTTAAAAACACGGGGGTAGCATAAGGTCTGAATGGGGGCGAGGGGAGTGAAACCGAGAGGGGAGAGAGGTATAGCCACCAAATTGGCCAGCCGCCGTACTGCTTTAACCTCAAAAGTTCACATCAGACTGAAATTTTTATTGGTAAATTAATGTATTATGATCTTTAATAGATGTTTTAGGTTGAAAACTCTATATTTTGGCCCTGTTTACATACCTCCTAACTAATATTTCCTCAAGTTTTTAAGAAGTCGGCCATATTGATACCAGCCACGTCAAGCGTTTGTTTGGTTGCAATACCCGGCGACATGCTCCATCTGGATCCTTCTAACATCTTTGGTTAAAAATGAGTTTGTATCGTGGGAAATTAATGGTTAAAGCTGTGCTTGAAGAATCACAGCAAAATATTGGACAAAAATCGGTAAGTTGCCTAAAAATAATTACTTGATTTGACATGGTTGGTTACAATGACGATAAATTATATATAAACATTGCGGAACACCAAGAAATAGCAGATTTTCATTACGAATGCAAACGTCGTGACAAGGAAATGGCTGCAACTTCAGAAGGAAAGGTTGTAGTAGCTGTGTGTGATTTGCAGCAATGTTTACCAACTCCAGACTTAAAATGTAGTGTTTTTTTTTTACAAACGGAAGTTATGGACTTATAACTTTACTATTCGAAACTGTACAACAGGAAAAACCTTCTGTTACATGTGGCATGAAGGGATTGCACAAAGGGGCTCAAATGAAATGGCTTCTTGTTTGATGAAATTTTTAATGGACCTTCCAGATTATGTTGAATGTGTGATTATCTGTTCGGATACATGTTCAGGTCAAAACAGAAACATGACGGTACCTTTGATGTATAATACAGTTCTTCAGAGAAAGGAAACCTTGAAAGAGATAAATCACAAGTACTTTGTTCCAGGACACACACATCTGGAGTGTGACTCGGATCACGCTCTCGTTGAAAGAGCTAAGAAGCGTCATAATGGCACTGTAGCAGTTCCACATGATTGGATGATGGTTGTACAAATATCAGGCAAGCATTTCACGGTAATCCCAATGCTTCAAAAATATTTATTTTCTTTTTCAAACCTTTTGAAGGATGCATTTATAAAGAGAACAGTGGACACAGAAAATATTTCGTTTCTTTGGCACAGTATTTTTTGGTTGTGTATCACTAAAGAATATGGAGTATTCCAGTTCAAATATTCTTTGAACATTGAGGAAATTTTCAGATCATGCTGTCTCAGGAGAAGAGGGCGACAGTCTGTGGTGGATGTTCCCATTGCATATGATACTCCAGTGAAGATTCCAAAGAAGAAATGTGATGATCTACTTTCATTGTTGGAGTTTAATGACCCAGTGTACCATGGCTTTTACAAAGGACTTGATTCTTCTGCTCGAGATGAAGTGAGTGGAAATGATGAGGACTCTACTTGACTGACTTAAAAGTGTGGTGATCTACATTCATTGTTGGAGTTTACGGACCCTAGTATCATGGCTTGCAAGTGTAGTGGTCTACATTCATTGTTGGAGTGATTAGGACTCAACATGACTGGCTTAGGTTAGAAGTGTGGTGATTTACCTCCATTGTTGGAGTTTATTGACCCTGTGTAAAGGACGTGATTGTTCTGTGGATGTTAGAGATGAAGTGAGTGGTGGTAGTGATGAGGACTGGCTTAGAAGTTTGGTGATCTACTTTTATTGCTGGAGTTTATGGACCCTATGTATCATGGCTTAGAAGTGTAGTGGTATACTTTCATTGTTGGAGTTTACTGAACCTGTGTTTTGTTTCAAAATAATTAAATTGTTACAATATTACTAGCATGCAAGCATTTGGTCAAAATATATGTGATCTGACATTTGGTTAAAGTATGATATGTTCATTTAATTCATTGTTTTTTAATTTAATAAAACATATTGTACACAGATATTTGCACATTTGTTATACATATTGCTAAATTAAGTAATACTGAATTTTATTTCAATTTTATTGTGTGTTTGAACTTGATGTGTGATTTAAGATATAATATTAAAAATTAAAACGTGTTTTTCTCAAAGCGGTGTTTTTGGACATATCATGTTCTGCCCATACACTACAGAAATTTTATAACTTAAACTTCCACTTTTACAGATAAATTTATAGGGAGAAAATATGTACTATTTCTGCGTTTACTCTTTATAGGAAAAAGAGTTCAATTATTAATATTAAACCAAATGTTTCAGACATACAATACTGCAATATTATATCGCCTAGAAAACCAAGAGTGCGGCAAAAAAAAAAGATAAGAACCAAGCTAGGATGTAGGCTGCACATTGTAGTACACAGTATCTCTCTGCATCTTCTGATAATATATTAAATATAAAATATTTTCTGAAGCAGTGAAGATGAGTAAGAAAAATACGTATAGGCACAATGGTATGGCCATATATATTGCTAGATTAAATGTGTATTGCAGTGTGGTTTGAAGAAAAAATATATTACACGTGTGTTAAAAGAATTATAGTATCAATATACACACACCAGAGGATAAATATGAAATATTTATTTTCTGAGTTGACTTGAGATGAAACAAAAATAAACTGTCCAGATGCATTTCCTACACACGTGTATACTAAAAATGCACACTACTCTCTCACCCCAAAGCATAAACATATTTTGGCAATATTCAATAGTATTCTTAGGGTTTGTGGAATAATCTTGCTTGTTGAAGTTAATGTAAAATATTAAACCCTCGGCAAAACTCAGTACGTCAATAAAGTGTAAGACATTAAATACTCATACCTCTGGGTATGAATTAACTGGAACTGGCAAAAATAGGTAAGTGTTCAAGACGGCTAGAGGCGGTACAGCTACACACGTAAAATTAGTTATTACAATTCTAATTCATTGCATAAAATGTTTAGTTAGGTACATTTCAAAGAAAGAATTATTTAGTTGACATCGGAAAATGTTAATTAAATACAGTTTGTAAAATGTTCAGACAGCTTACGATTTCTCCCACGATGTCTTGAGGCTCACTAATAAATTAATTAACTATCTGGAAATAGAAAATAAATATAATGCCTCTTCTCAAATGGCAGTATTTACTTCATATTAGACTATACACCCTCCCTTTGGTGTACTAATATTTAGATACGATCCCGGGTCTTCCGTGGGATCTGCCGTAGGTCTTCAACTAAGAGAGTTCAGGAAGCAAGAATGTAAATGCTTCGATGCGCTAATTTCAAAGAACCCGCAAGAACTGCGAGGTGTCAAACCTCAAAACTTGGAGAAAGCAAATATTGCATAGCATGTACAGTTGTCCCATTACTCCATTTACCAGTAAAACCAGCGCAATAAAATGACAGAAAATATAAATAAACCTGTTGAGAGAGATAGTAATGGCTAAAACTACTAAAAACTAAATATAGTAAATAAATAATTAGTTAATTATCATATTAATTAGGGGCTAAAATTTCAATGTTAAAAACAATTAAATAAACAATAAACCATTTCACTTAATCAAAGTTCATCATCTTGCAGTGTCCAATTAGGATTAAATATTAATTAAATCTATATCTCACTGTAATACTATTACAACATCTAAAAATCAAATAAATAAAGCATGAAAAATCAAACGAGGAACAACTCCAAATGACAAAAATAATTAATAAGAAATAATTCGGAAGGAACAACAAAACGGAAAACGAAGAATACTAAACATAGAATACTGCAGTATATTTACTTCTGCGAGCTTGCCACTACGATTCAGGAGCTGAAATTTGATCCCTTTCAGTACTTCATCGTTATGTCGTCTTATTTTATTCGTGTTACGTATTTCTGTTATCCTGTGTTACGGGAAACGTAGACATAGTATCGTAAGTTGTCTGTGCTATTATAATTGTCGTGTCTTGTCGTTTTAATTTAATTTTTCTTTGTTTTCCTCTTGCTTATTTGTTCTAAGGCATTGATGTTCAATTATGTTTAAGATTTTGTACAATTCCATGTGGGATTTTTTTTAGCTTGACACACCACTAGCCATTGTTGACTTTGAAAAAATTAGCATCGTTAATGAAATGGAGAGATTTTGGAACGTGTGTTGGCAAACACGTAACGAGGCTCTTTTTTTATTCTTGTTGGTTTTCTGAAACGACATAGGGCTGCAATATCCTAGGTCTAAAATATTTTTTTAAATCAGTTACTCACGGAAGTATGACATCACTGTAAATAATGTTAGAAGAGAGAGAGAGAGAGAGAGAGAGAGAGAGAGAGAGAGAGAGAGAAATACGTTCAAGTGGGTAAAATCATAGTTTCATATTTGTAAAAATGCGGTAAATTTTTATAGACATTACTTGAGAGTACATTTTCCTCTTACGAAAGAAATTAAGCTCAGCTAGTTTTTGCACAATCGAATTTCAAAGTAATAATTTGTACACTTACTTCATACATAATTTTAAAACCAATAAACATAATGAAATGAAAAAATCACATCGAAACTACATGTCACAGTCTACGGCTGGAAGCGTATATAAATCCATTATAAAATAATTTTGTTTTTAAAAATTAGCTAAGTGTAACAAAAAAATTTGCAAATGTAAGAATGTATTTTAAATACAAACATTTATTACAGTGTGTTTTTACATACTTAAAAGTAGTAGCTCGGTGCACATAGTTACTATGTAAATTATTTTATTATATTAATTAGTTTTCAAGATTTTTATTAAGTAAAAGCATACAAATTTTGACTTTTAACAGTCTTTATGGGAAAACTGGCTACGCTAATTTTATTATTGTAAAAGAAAAATTTGCTCCGAAGTAACGTGTATAAAAATAACACTATTTCAAAGAAATATAAGATTGTAATTTTTCCTCACTTGAACACCGTTAAGTTATAACTTTTAGGAACGTTGTCGAAGAAAATGGTCCTGAAAATATTACATTAAACACTTGCAAAATTATTTAAGACAACAAAACAAAAAGTGATCTATATGTTTAAAATACATGCACACATATAAATGTAAGGTTTTCCGCTCCATTTGTCAAAATGTGCATTTACAAAAAGCTGAATTTACCGTGCTGCACCTATAGCCACTGTGCCGACCACGACCAGTGAGTGTGTTGTGTGTGTGTGTGAGAGGGAGAGAGAAGGAAAGAGGAAGAGAGGTTGTCCTACCACGTGGACTGTCTCCAAGTGCGGCCCTCGTTGGACCGGCAATGAATCACCGACGGCAACGTCCACCGACCAGAGAAACGATATTAGCCGCGGTTTTGTCCGCCGGACGGGGCGCATCTCCATGATAATGGCCGAGTCCTGGCCAGAGACGAGGGAAGGGCGCACTCGGCTTTGACGGATCGGCCGCCGACGAGCATTTGACGAGCACGTGATCCATCAGTTCTTGCGACCAGATACGTCCGCTGAGTCACCGGCCGCGGAGAGGGAAGAGACGTGTGCATGCTTTTACGAGCGACCGTGCAGGACCTCCGGATGGCCAGCATTCCTCCGGTGTCAAGTTGCCTAACCTCTCTCGAAGTGAGAATCCTATGCGCATTCCTCCGCGAGTGGACATAAGTGCCTTGCCGTTCTCCGTAGCCATGAGGCTTAAGGGTGTTCACGTGAAAAAAACATTCATAATTTTATATTTGCTTCGCATAGTGTTAGTTTTATAGACGTCACTTGTGACTACATTTTCCATTTGTAAGCCTTTTAGCCCACATAGTTTTCCCATAGCGGGATGCCAAAGTCAGAATTTGCAAGTTATAGGAACATAGGTATAATAAAAACCAAATGACTTACTTGAATGAAATAAGTTACACAGAATTGTGATATTATGGACACTATGCTAAAAAATTAAAAAATACACATCAAAGTCATTTCGTCTTTTTTGAAGCGTGCCACAAATGAGGTAAATTTTCGTAATTTTCGGATATTTTTATAAAGTACAAAGGAATTACATTGTGTGTTTTCAAATATTTTAGCATATAGCCCATATGATCTAAGTTCAGTGCAAATTATTTCATTCGAGTAAGTCACTTGATTTTTGTTAAACTTATGCTCCTGTAACTTGCAAATTCTGACTTTGGTATGCCACTGTGGGAAAACTGTGAGAGTTAAAAAAATTTCTACAAGTGTAAAATGTAGTCACAAGTAACGTCTATAAAACCAACACTATGCCAAGCAAACATAAAATTACGAATTTTTTCCACGTGAACGCCCTTAAGAGCGCGTGATAGCTAAATAAACGCTGAAAACATCAATATGAGTAAATATTTATCCAAAATTACTAATTCGTTACGCGTGATCTCTTGCACCGCAGTTAAATGCACGAGGTTCCGGCGTCAGAGATTGTGCCTCAGAGGTCCGTAACACCAGAGACAAATTTGTTTAAAACGTCGGCTAAAACTATTGTCTAGGATTGCTATTGTTTAATTTTCCCAAATTGGCTTCAAGAAACCTACAGTTATATATTAATGTTTTAGCGTTGAATTATATACCACGCCATCTTAAAGCTGTCGGCCATATTGTAGAAGGAGGGGGAGTGCAATTACAGCGCAACCAGTAGACAGAATGGTAGACAGGCCCGCAGCAAGGTTTCTGGAGGCCTGGCTCAAAGAACTGTTTGGAGCCCCTAATGTCTGAACAAACATTTTTAGAAAACTTATTTGCCAACTACTTTTTTAAATTTTGTAAGGGATTTGATATAATAAAGCATTTTCTTGTAAAAAAAATCTGGAAAATCATATAAGAAGAATAGTTGGTACCAAGAAATCGACATACTAGACGAATTTCATAACCTTCCCTGTTGTCTAGAAACGTGTACGAATAAAATTGTATGTTTTAAATAAAGATTTAAAATATGAGTCGTGTAAATAACCCGTAATCCAACAGCCGATATTCCAAAATTTCTCGATTCTATAGTAAATGTAAAGTCGGCAACATTTGCAGTAAAAATTTCAAGAATAAGTAATATATATAATAAAACCTTTGTTAAGGTTTTTATATTGTAATTAAGTATTAAAAACAGTTAAAAAAACATAACTTTATGTAAAATCACAGTTTAAAACATAATTTTTTTAATTCGTTAAAGAAAACCTACAAAATTAAAATGAAACAGTTATTTTAATGTAAAACGTATTTGTTTTGCATCATATTATACTTAATACACATTTTACAAACATTATCTTCACTATCGAATCGAGGGTAATATGGTTATGTCCGTATTACTTGATTGTATACGCCCTTCAAATATTTCCAGAACATGCTTTTATCAGACGTATGGAAGAGCTGTATCCGTGATGTTAAACAACCGGTTTTGGAGCTATCAAACCGGCCAAAATGCAAAACAAGTAGGCCTACATATTGGACAATACAAAGCTTAAGTATTGAACTTGCTTGCTGCACTACAATTATAGATAGCGATTCCTCTCGGAAAAAGCGCGGGAAACCATAAACAATTGCAGCTTAGTAAGGAAGACACAGCCAGGGCCACTAACTGCTGCACGTGAAAGCGTGGAGTCCATAGATAATTATGCACTAGAGAAACAATCGACGAATTTAAGGAGTATTTTTCAAAGTTGATCTATCGTATCCCGGTGGGTTTACCTCAAATGTAATTCATGCAAATTTTGCATAAACAACATTGTGAAGTATGTTACAGAACCTTCCAGCAATATAAACTTAGTAACACTGTTAATACAGCCCTATTTTACAGCTGGAAAATTTAAGAAACTAGGTTTTTTTTCTCAAATTTAGGGCACAGGGCACGGGCCCTATTAAGGCTGTGTCCCGGGTCATTCAACCCCTTTTGTCTCCACCCCTGGTGAAGTGTGTAAATTTTGCATGGTTACAGCTAGAGAATATGCATTCCGTTTGCCGATACATTAAAAATAGAGGAAGTAATGTTATTTCAAAAATGTAGGCTTAATTTAAAAATTAGTTTCTTAAAATGTGAAATGAAAAATACTGGATACTAAGCAACAACTCTCTGAATAGTGTTCAAACGATAAAAAATCATTAGTATTTTATTTTAAGAAATTAAATTATAGAGTTGATGTTCAGAGTAACATTATTCCCACTACTGCATATTCAACTTTACGGACAAACTGAATAATAATCATTTTTTTGACTAATGTTTTCATGATCTATCAATCACTACGATAAAATTAACAAATGTCGTATTAACTTGTGTAAACATTTATTTACCAACTTTTAACCGCGGCTTCGTTCGCATGGTTAGTAAATAAAAGAACACCAATCTTCTGTGCCTATTACAGGTGCTTTATTGACAAAAACTACAAAGAAAAACTACAGAGCACTACATTAGGTTGCAATTGTATAAAATGTTGTGAGATTTTAAAATGTTTGTTGCAATGGGAGTTTACAATTACAATTTATTGGTTTATGGACGTACGCCATTGCTCATGTTCTGCTGATCAAACTTGTGTTGAATGACAAAGTACAAAAATGAACAGTAAAACATAAATAAAACGCACACAAAAAACAGAGAAATAGCGATCCCAGAGTAATTCTGTCAGTTTTTTTTTTTTTTTTTTTCATTTTTAAACTAGACAAAAATTCTAAGGGTAGAATTCAGTCTAATATCGACACAACACCCATACCAAAAGACAGACACAAGTAGAACCAGATTTACAAAATGAAAAAAGATGGAAGCAGACAAAAAAACATTGAATAATGGACAACAAACAAAGGACAAGAGACAACATAACACAGTTGAAAACAACGAAAAAGTGCGACGTTTCGGGAATTGCGATCTGTTTCCATCTTCAGGCTGAGACGCAGCTGGTCGGAACACCAAGATACGAATGTTCGTCACATACCCGATTCTCAATTAGTTCATGTTAAAAACATTAATGTGTAACCATGACTAAGTCAATACTTTAACGTAATCAAAGTTAAAAACGTTATGAATAATCGGGTAGGTATTAGAGTTGAGGATCCAAAAACATACGCTGATCTTAACATTCATAAGTAATGACCATTAATTATTTTACCTCTCAGAACTAATTTTCACACGACGAACTTAATACCTGCATTTTTTGTATGTATAACTATCTGTGGAGATACTGAAGAACTCGGTAATGATCCCGATTGGCCTTGAAATAAAATTTCCACTTCCCGGGATTTTTAAAAATGTTGTAAATTAATTGTAAATTAATGTAAAGTTCTTACACCTTTTGCCACGTTGTTTTGTTATTTTTGGACATTGCATTTCTGTGAAAATTGTGGGGGAGTGTGGTTTATGTCACGCTTTGAGTTTTTTCTAAAATTATTTTTATTTGCTGTCAACGGTCAAATGCTGTGTCAAAAATAATTATTTGTCAAAAGTCGAGATTACATCTAAGATGGCCACCTTGAACGTGTCTTAAGATGGTGGGTGGCACCAATTGTGCCTCGGCCATCAACAGCTGTCCCCGGAAACAAAAGGGCGGATTGAATTTATTTTAATACGTACTTACTGGTAAATCGCAGACAACAGAGCATAGTCACACAAGTTGTAAATATATCTCAGTCATATTGCGGGCAGTTGTTGGACCCATGATTTGTCCCTCGATATGCGGTTCCCTAGCATACTCTCAAAGACCTGTCTCTAAAAACAATTAGAAATCGTCAACAAATTCCCATCAGTCTCCGAGACAATACCGAACCAACACGTCACCTTTACATCCGCACCCTATTTTGAAACCCTACAACGATCTACACTGGCATTACAAAACGTTGATTTGCTGGAACAGTTTTCTAATCGAATATGCAGGTGTTAAAGAGTCACAGCAGGTTGCAGCCTTCGAGGCTAGAAGATTTCTCTTTACCATTCCATGCCGCTGCAGTATATTTTCTGTATACTTGAGTATTCAACTGGGGCAAATAATGAAATGTATTAAGCCAACTTAGCTCGCGGGCCTGATTTCTGATAACAATTTCAAATATCAAAACTTTAAATTGCATGTAACGATAATATTGACACGAAATCCAGAAATCTAAAATATTTCCACGCTTATATAAAGAAATTTTAATTACAGATCTGCTATAGTGTGGTTTTTAACTGATTTATTAAAAAAAAAATTAATTTACACTTTGCTGTTACTGTTTTATTACATAAACTTTAAGTATTGCCTATGTGTTTAAAATATTTTAGGGTGTTACGCATTTATAAAAGTTCGTTATACACACTAAAATCTAAATGATAAACTATTAAAATGGGTTCTGTGACTATGAATATTAAGTTAACGTGCCCATGGTAATATGTAATGGAGGAAACGTTAATGGGTTCAAACAAGTTTATTTTTGAGACGATGATTACAGTATTAAATCAACAGCAAATAATATTTCAGTGCTTTTGCTGTGAGCAGGGCAGTTAGACGGTTATGGCACCCTGCCTCCAACCAGGACATTGGCAGGACGGCGAGCTTCATCTGCTGGGATCTCGCGCTCCCGTGTAGCGGCAATGTCAACAGTCAGGTGGGGCCACAGCGGGGGACTGGTGGTCTTATCTGCCTCCCGGTAATACGTGTCAATGCGCTCTGTACTTCCACTCGACAAGCGAGTTTTAGTACTCGTGTCCCCGCCGATAAACACCGCTGATTACCCTCGAAACCCCTTTGTCCCTTCACCTCCCCTTCTACCGGAGTTCTTCCACCTCCCACACTTGCCGGTTTACAGTCGGCCCATTTGACTCCCGGCATTGATTACGCAAAGCGCGGGGCAGATAGCGCCGCTCGACCGTTTGTATCGCCTTGCTGCTCTGTGGCTTTGACGTCAGCTGGGAGAAAGAGAGACGGTTGGGGATGCAAGAGCACCAGAAACGAGGAGAGGGAAAGAGAGAGAGAGAGACAGAGGTACGTATGTCCACGTAAGTCCTGACGTCACAGACAGCATCGAAGCCCTACGGACAGTTGCAACCCCGTAATGAATACTAGGAACCTGTGCAACTAACCTTTCTTTATTACTTATTTATTCATAATTTGCCTATTGGGGACTTAGCTAATTACTATCGGTACGTGAAATTCGCAGATTCGTGTCAGAATGAGCTGGAATTCCCCAAACGCATGTAAATTTTTGTCACTTTCCGATTGGATCATACATTACCAGATACATCCTTGAAAACTCTCGGCCAATAACACATTTGTAACAAACGTAAAACGAATTACACTTTACTTGTTACAGGTTTAACAGCGAATGAACGGATAACACGAGCTGGAATATACATAGGATTGTGGAGTCTAGCTGACAAGTCATTGAATCCGCGAATTTCATGTACCTCTACTAATTAATTCTCATTTCGCAAGTTGTGTCAGAAATATTTAAGCATACTCGTGAAATAATCGGTAATTTGTCACACTACTTATTTATTAGACAAAAATAAGTAGTTTTAACAAATAAGGCGACTTGTGCTCTTGAGGGCGTTCATGTTGGGGGAAAAATGCATAATTTTATGTTTGTACGATATTGTTTTCGTTTTATGGGCGTAACTTGTGACTACATTTTCCATTTGTAAAATTTTTTGGCAGCATGTCTAGAGACAAAATTTGCATGTTACGGAAACATACAAACAAAAAAACCAACTGACTTACTGGAATGAAATAATTTACACTGAAATGAGATATTATTGGCCATATGCTACATAATTTAAATACACAATAAATTTCCATTATATTTTTATTTTATTTTGAAAATAAATTTTTTTTATTTTGTCAATTATTTTAAATACATGGAGCTTAGTTATGTATTTTTGAATATTTTAGCATGTGGCCTATAATATCTAATTTCAGGGTAATTTTTTTTGTTCTAGTATGTCGTAGGTTTTCGTTATTCGTGTGTTCCCGTAACTGGAAAATTTTTACTTCGGTATTCCACTATGGTAAGACTATGAGAGCTAAGAAATTCTCACAAGTGGAAAATGTACACTGAGAGAAATAATTGTTTCATTATACTAAATATATTTGTTTGGGTGATGTTTGCTTCAGCTAAGCAATATTTTGTTGGTAAGACCAAGCTTGGAGTCCTCCAAACAAATGTAATTATTTCCCTCGACCAAATTATTCATTTAAACACACTTTGTTTGTGCCAAACGTATATTTGGTTACTACAGGACATCGAATAAATATTTTGTGGAAACAAACAACTCGTTACAACTTGTCAACAAAATAATATTGTTAGTTATAAGTTAAGTGCTTTGAACCAACAATTTTTTTTTTCGATGGACTAAATGATTTTGCTTGCGAAACTAAATACGCTTGTTTGACTTGCGGAAGATGGCAGGCTGGCGTGCGCAAGCGATAAGATGGCGAACACTGTATACCTCAACATTCAAAATATAAGTTTGTGCGACAAGTAGGACGTCTAAACTGTTAATCAGCATAATTATAGTATCTTAATTTTAGCTATAACAATTTCAAAGTGGTTAATTCGATTGATCACAAAAGAAAATGTTATAAACTTGAAAAACACCGCAGCTGCACGACTCGTTCTTTGTGCTGCGGTGCACGACATAACTATTCCTATACATATAACAATCTCCCTGTCATGTAAGCACTCGTAGCTCAGTTGGTTAGGTCATGCATTGAAAGTGTAAAATGAATAGCTAATGGCTCAAATCCCGGCGCGGCCATACTTTTTTTTTTTTAGCTCTTAAAAATTTCAGAAATTTTTCAAGTTTATAAAATATAATTTTTTTAGTTCTTAAAATATTGCATGTGCATTTGATACGGCCAACGAAATATTTTTATAACCAACTAAACATTTGGTACTGCTAACAAAATTAAGCTATTTGCCTCAAACAAATTGAGGGAACAAAATAATTTGGTACGAGCAAACAAATATTTCTTTGCCTCTACATAAACAAATGATTTGGTTGATTCAAACAAATTTTGTTTGCACCAACAAAATTTTTTTCCCAGTGATAGTCACAAGTAAAGTCAATGAAACTAACATTATGTTTCACAAATAAAAAGTAGTGCATTTTGGCTACGTGAATACACTTAAGCGTGCGGTAGACAGCAGTTTCGTCATCATGTTTTTAGTTTTACTTTCGTACAAGAGTTTTTTTGCTTATTTTTAAATATAAATTGTGACTAAGTTTTGCTCATATGAAAGTTTTTATCTACAATAGTTTTTGCATAGTGGCTTGTCAAAGTGAAAATGTTACATGTCACGGTTCCAAATACTACACTAAAACCAAGTGATTAACCTGAATTGCATAATTTACAATGAGCAACGATGTTGTAGGTTACAAGTTCTCCTATATGAAACCACAAATTAAGATATTTTTGTATTTTGTAAAATTTCTTAAATTTTTCTAATGTTAATTTCAAATTTAAGCATCTTTCTGACACAATTTTATTTTGTGTTTTTATATAGATGACCTTGTAGCCTATGACATCGATTTTCAACGTAAATTATTTCAGTTCGGTTTAAGTGACGTACTTGAAACCGTGACGTGCAACATTCTGACTTTGACAAACGATTATGCAGAAACTGTTACAGATAAAGAAAAAGTTCATGAGGTCAACATTTAGTCTGAATTTATGCCTAAAAAATAAAAAAATCCGGTAAAAATATAAAAGTAAAAACCTAATTATGAAAATGGTTGTCTACCACGCCCTAAAAGCCTTGGGCCCCTATACGCACTGTTCTTTAAGGATACTTTTTTCTTAGTAGTAAAATAGATGAAATATCATAAAACACCAAATAAATGAATAAAAATTTATTTTTACTGCCTATGTACTTTTAAAAAGATAATCAAATAATTTTGGCTAATCATTAACTGAAGGACAACTGCATGTTGAAACATGAAGCCCCATGAGAAAAGTCTTGTGTTCCCAACTCGTACCGAACGAACTGTGTGCTGAAAATCAATCAAACATACTTGTTACTTACAGTAAACCCTTGCCTTGCAATTGGGAAGATCCGGGTTCGATCCCCGGCTCTGGCCATCCTGATTTCGGTTTTTCAGGGTTTACCGATGTCACTCCACGCGAATGCTGGTACGATTCCTTAAACAGGTCTGGACTGACTCCAACCCTCTTTACTCCGTGCACCTCTGTCAAGGCCATGTGATGTTCGAGGGTACCTAAAACAAAAATAAATCTATGAAATTATTTCAGCTTTGGCAGATTGTTAACAGTCCTATGGGTGCATCTCTACAGGTTACAATAAGCTATGGACACGCCGTGCGGCGCAGAGTTCACGTGGTTAGCGTGTTAAGACGTGTCATGTCCGGACCATTTATTTCAAATGACGTCACAATGTTTTCTGTGAGATTCCCGGTTTAAGGTGGCTGCCTACCTCACGCTTCAAATGCGTTGCAATGTGTTCGTATACAGGTTTTTTTTCTACGAAACTATTCCACGCATGGCCAGTGTGCCAACCTACGAAAAGAAAACAAACTTCAGACGCTCATTAAAAATACTGTTCCTAAGCCCTCCGAGATGGCTTCCGTAATTCAAAATGTACTAACCGGATGTATGTGAAAATCAGATTGCGACCTGCACTGAACTGAGCTGCAGACTTTCCACCAATAAAATTATATGGTCACCGCTTAGTGTCCCATAGTAAAAACCGTTCGGCGGGAACCTTGCACGCTAGTTCAGCGCTTGGCTCGTTGAGGCGACGCGGCATTTGATGCGCACTTCAAGGTCGACCTTACTGCTCCGTCGCCTTTGAGCCTCTCACGCGCGGGTAGGCGGCGCCCTTAAGGCGCTGCCAACCTGAGTGCAACTAAGGAGAGGGATTTACATATTTAATTATAAAATTAAATTTGATGTGGCTCAGGATCTGTTGAACCTATCCATATGCTACCACAGACTTTTTCACTCATCTCAATGCAACATACATATTGCTGTAGAATCCATTAGGTTTTTTCAACGCCCTTAAGAATGTGAGCAGATAAGTATTTTCATACCCAAAAGCACATGAAAATACATACTGGTAAATTTTTCCTCACATTTATATTCCTATACAGCAATACTTTCCTCTTCTCAGCGCAGGGAAGTGATTTCGATAAACGATATTGTAAAAAAATTACTTAATCTCCAAGTAATACAATATATCTAGCAATTTCAGGAACAAATTATAATTCAAACAACTCTATAAGTTGGAATAAAATTCGCAATTGGCCCTTGACGTATTTGACGCCGCTTGGAGAGCGGTGATCCAATAGTAAAGAAACAACTTAAGGGCGCCACCTACTTACGCGTTAGAGGCTCAGAAGTTACGGAGACATAAGGGCGACTTTAAAGCGCGCATAAAATGTCGCATCGGCTCAACGACCCAAGTGCTAAAGTAGCGTACAAGATTCTAGTCGAACTGTTTTATACTACGAGACATTAAGCGATGATCAAATAATTTCATTGGTGAAAAGTCTGAAACTAAGTTCAGTGCAGGTCGCAATCAAAGTGTCACATACATCCGGTTGGTACATTTTGGTATACGGCAGCTTAGGCCGTTTTTAGCTATGATGAAGGGCTTAGAAACAGTGTTTTTAATAAACACTGTTACTACGTTTCCATGTCGTTTTGAAATCGATTTCAAAACACCGTTTTGAAAAACGCTCATGGAGACGGGATTCAAATCGATTTTGTCTCAAGGTCGTTACACCAAAAATTGGGATCGTATCGGATTGAGTCGGGCGTAAAATGCCATGGAAACGCGGATCGTTCTGAAAACGAATCGAAAGTAAACACACACATTCGGCAGTTGTTTCGGTCTTCAGATTTTCTGTTGACAGATGCAAATTAAATACATTGAATAAAAATTATCATACGATCATGAGTAAGAATAATATTCTTCTATAAATGTTGTTTTCGTTAGCAATTTAATTACGTGTTTAGCCAAAAGAAAAATAAACATATTGCTGTGTTGATTTATTTATTTAATGTCAGCCAACGTAAATTTCAACTGTACCAAGACATCGGTTTCAATCGAATCCAAAGTTTGCATGTAGACGGGTATTGTACTCAATCGGGAGTCAATGCTCAATTCGTTATCAAAACGATATGGAGCTGTAGTAAGTGTCTTAACAATGAGGTTCTGACCGTGTATGAAGTGTGTTTTCTTTTCGTACGTTGGCACAGTGGGCACACGTAGAATATTTTCGTAAAAAACCTGTTTACGAACACACTGCAGCAGATCTGAAGCGTGAAGTAGGCGGCACCCTTAATGCAGACTGAATGACGCGATTGACTAGCCTACGGGTCAGTGAACACGCGAATTTTTCCCGTCTCTTAATATAACATGTAAATTCCTACGCTCTATTTTTTTTGTTGTAAAATTTGCAAATTCTGCAGTTAACTAAAATCACGGGTTTGTCGGACATAACTTACTTATGTACAGTTTATGGGCTCTGTTAGATATTTTGCTGGAATATAATTAATATTCATGTAAATGACGTTCTACAAATAAAGAAAGTTGAATGACTGAATATGTAAAAATAAAAAAAAACGGGCTAGCAGCATGCCAGTTGAGTTAATCTAGCGGTAAAATGAGTCGTTAAAGTATCTGAAGGATGTACGTTCGATTCTTTGTGCGTCCAGTAATACTTTCTTTACTCAAAATAATATTCGATGCAAAAATAGTTTTAATGTTATTTTGCAAATAAAAACATTTCTATGGTCAGAAAAAATTATAGTAATTAAATTTCATTTTTCCCTTCTGTAAATACAAATACAATGCTATACTTTGAAATGTTACACGTACTTTGTATTTTAGGCAAGCAAAACATTTGTAGTTTCGCAAAGAATTTTCTTAGCAACTGAGGTTTTCCTTGTAAAAATACAAACATTCATTTTAAATTGTACCCTTGCTCTCGCCAAAGCTTTGAGGTTGGCAGTGCCCACATAGGGAATGGTGGACCGCAGTCTTTAAGGGTGTTCAAGTGTGATAAAATCATGATTTTATATTTATATGAAATAGTGTTAGTTTTGTAGACGATACTTGTGAGTACATGTTACTCTTACGAAACAATTATAGCTCTCATAGTTTTCTCACAACGGTGCGACAAAGTCAAAATTTTCTTGTTTTGCTGCCATGCAAATAGCGAAAACTAACTTACCTACTTGAATAAAATAATTCACTGTTATATTACATCCCATGAACTATGCAAAAAGTATTCAAAAGACTATAATGTAATATTTTGATATTTTAAAAAAATCGCAAATGTACAGGAAAAAAGTTGAAAATTCAGCAAATTTTTAAAATACATAATAGTTCACGGGATTTTATAAAAACGTTTTATTACGTAGCCCTTGGCATGTTAGTTTACTGTGAATTATTTCACTTACGTAAGTCAACTAGTTTTTACTATTTGCATGGCAGCAGAACATGCCAATTTTGACTTTGACGCAAAGTTATGAGAAAACTATGCGAGTTAAAATTGTTTCGTAAGAGGAAACTGCACTCACAAGTATCGTCTACAAAACTAACACTATTTCATATAAACATAAAATTATGATTTTATTGCACTTGAACACTCTTAACCACGTCAGTTTCCTCGCTACACGCATACACGAAAGTATATTAACATTTTTGACATTTCATTCTCTAAATGTTAGTCAACGTAACGTTTTCACATTGTTAGATAATAGGTTAACGCCATTCTTTTTATCTTTCACCAGATGTAAGATAATATGGAAGTAATTTATTGTCTGACAGTGGAAAAAGGTGAAGTAGATTATCATTCACAGCATAACATCTCAAAAAATATGTAGGCCTATACGCTTTGCTAAAAACTTGTACCGGGAAAATATTGACAGTTACAAACGGTCGTTCACCATTTCCCTTAAATGAAGGTTAGGTAGTCCGTACTGCGATGTAATGAGAGAAGGAACTAATACCTCGAATTAACAGTAATAGCGAGCGAATCAGCCATTGGTCTATTGTAGGTAGGTAGTTAGGGCTTGACATCTCGTTGACAGGGAGATTATTAAATACGGAACAAGCGTCTCGTACTGAAAGTGAATGGGGACAGAATCGTCCATGGCCTTTAGTTAATAACCGTCCTTGTACTCACTATGGAGTGATTTCGAAAAGTAATGGAATACCGAAATCAGGATGGACGGACCAGAAGACGAGCCTGAGACCAATTTTTTTCTAGACGGATAGTTACATAATTTTGGCCAATTATTTAACTAATTACGTTTTTTTAAACTAAATTCTGAGCTAAACTCGTGCTTTTTTACGCTTCGAAAATAAGTCAACATATTAAAAGCAATGGACCCCTCAAGTGAATTTCAATGAGAACATCCACACTACGTGCATATAAAAAGAAAGCGAAGTGTGATGAAATTTTTAAATTTGAAGTCGATTTGAGGTAACTACAGCTACTTAAAGTTCGCGCTTTTAAAACGCTCGCGGAAACGTGCAGTGACGTCACAAGCCATAGTACACACGGAGCCTTGGCAAGCTAGCTGACTGCTGTCACACTCCGGCGGAATGCCAGACTACGCTTGGTAAATAAAAAACGATTTTTAAGTCTGTTACGGTGGTTCGTTTTGTTATACGTATGTAGTTAATCATGAAGTGTAACAAATGTTATATTTCAAAGATATTCGAGTCGTAGCTTTTGTAAAAGTTTAGCGTTACGCACATTGTTATATCGCACAATATTAGAGCAATATCCGAGCACTGTAATATATGCAATAACACATTAAATAAACCTGTTTACTGGCGCAAACCATTACTATATTTAATTATTTAATACCTATATATTTACTTTACAATAGAACCACACCAAGTGCCGGCCACGATGGTGCAACGGTTACTCTCTGGGCTGATATTGGAAAACTTAAGTGAGTTCAATAATCTTTCGGGTTAGTATAATATTGTTTCTCAGATTTTGCATGAAACAGTCGATTATTTATTCAAATTTAATATCTTGTATAACCAATAGTTATATATTAGGTTCACATGCAATACATAAATTTATACAGCAAAGAATACTTCTGGGCTATTGTGTGGTTTTGGTTTAGCGTACAGAAAAACAAAAAAGTTATTTATGTTGTATATCAGTATAACATAAGCCAACTGCGGTACTATTTACCACTAATGACGTGTTCATTACGTAATGTGTAAAGTAACGAGTGACTGTACACGCACAAAATAAACACATTTAGCCTAAATGCAAGCTTAACCATATATGACCTATTATTTTAATGTAGGTACACTATCCTACTAGATCACATAAAAAATATCTTTCGCGATTCGCATTCAATTTAAATCGCTGTTTCTTCCGCGCAAATATGCTATTTCAGATATCGTATTAATATGGTTGCGAAAATAGAAAATAGATGGTTTAAAAAAAACTAATAAAACATTTTCCTATCAGCAGACGCTTGTAAAATTATCTAATAGTATTATATTAAAAGATACGTGACGTACGTGGATTTTGAACCCAGATCCTTAAATATAGAGCCAAGTACCGTAACCAATACACTACACTTTACTCACTGAGTGTTATCCTAGCTTAAGCCTTTATATGACCAGTGCTAGCCGTTATGGCTTGTGACGTGGACCAATCAAAATATGTTTTCTGTCGCCTGCTGCTTCCCCGAACTTTGCTTGCTTCCCATTCCTAAACTATAGTGATTAGAAGAAAAAATATTTTTGGTATCTTCATATTTCTACATTGTTAACAATATTGCATACATTTAAACGCATTTAAAATTTCATGCAAGGGGTCCATTTTCACGACAAAAGTGAGACCGAATCAATTAAACTGTATATAATTTTTTTTCAAGCGCAAAAATTATACTAAAACAATTGAAATATGATATCGTGGCCTTGAAAGTGTATCCTCATAGCGTCCCACAAATGAAGGACTTCCACGTGGAAAGTTTCCATGCAGAATGTCCACATGCTCTTCTGCGAGTGTATAAATTCAGAGAATGTTTTTAGTGATTGACTGCAAACATCACCGTGTAATATCTTCGAAGTAGACGTACAAATTTACGTCTGTAAGAAATTTCATTTGTAAGGTTATCGGAAAATGACTTATTTTCTAGGTGTACTTCACTCTACCTTTTGAAAGGCATAGGTTTCTCAACTATTTCAACATCGTTACTTACTTCCAATTTTAATTATTTGAATCCATTTTATAGACAATTTAATTCTGACGTATTGAAACTTGAGATATCATGGTCCTTAATTTTACTGTCAATAAGTGATCAAATATAGCCTAACTAACGTTACGGTATTATAAATATATTTATGCTGCCTAAGTAATTCTTAAATGTGTACACAGCACATAAAAAATTCCTACTACTTTCGATATTTACTACTTATTAAAAATTTTGAAAATTTTGTTAATTTTTTGTATGATCTATTTGTACTATTACGTGACTTACAAAGCGCAAAGTCTTGACAGTGGTACACCGAGGGGGGGAGGGGGGAGGAATTGGCCACGGCCTGTTTAGGAAACAATCCCACATTCGCCTGGAGTAATTTCGGAAAATTCTGGAAAACCTATATCTGGATGGCCAGAGTCGGGGATCGACCCTATGTCATCCCAAATGCAAGGAGAGTGTTTCATCCCTTTTCCACCACTCTCGGTGTACCCACATAGTGTTTATCGCCTAAGCCACCGTCTGTGTGAATGAAAGAAGGCCGGTGTAAAGTTTGTCAGTCGCACTGGTGACTTGAAAAAATACGAAATGATAATTTTTGAGGTCTAACCAGTCACAAAATGCAAGGGAGGAGAGATGAAAAAAGAGCATAACGTTAAGTTATTTTATTTGGGAAGGTCTGCAATGTTTCTTACTTGCGAAAATGCTGACAATACCACCGAGGTTCCGAAATAAATCGCCGTGATAAAATGTAAGGTGGTCTGATAACTACACTGTCGCGATACCACTACAGACTAATTATTTGGCTAGGTGAATTACATTTTTGTTTAATTATCATCTTTATAACTGTCGAAAGGTTACAATGAACAACTATCCAACAAAAAAAAAGTTTTAATATTGTGCCGCGCACATTCAAAAGCTAGGTATTTTCTTCTAGTTATGTGACTTTTCATTGTAGACATCATGTCGGACAGAAAATCGACAAGTATTTGTATGGGTATATTCATTTTTCTCATTCGAAAACCTCACCTTTATCCGCAAAACTACACCGTGCAACGTAAACTAACTGTACAGATTGAGTTAAATGGAGTGGAGTGGAAAATGGGTTTCCAATTTGTCGGTAAAGTGAATTATAGTGGTAGTAATTCTATCCTTAAAATATACTATAAAATGCTATTTCTTCGATTACATTTCAAAAGAGACGCAATTTTTTATTAATTTAAAGAAATTAAATGTAAAAGTATATTTACAGAATACTATTACTTCAAAAATATTCACTTTACGAAAAAACTTGAAACACGTTTTTGGATTCCTTTATTACAAGCTATTGCACACTCCGTCCTGACTCAGCCTGTGTAATAACCACAGCGATATATTGAGGTCGTTAAAGTGCACATTAAAATCGTCACATTTGAAATATCACTTTTAATAGTTTTACGTAGAGGCCGCGTCGGCCGGACGGTAAAATCACTCGCCTCCTACTAAGGCGATACGGGATCTATTCTCGGCGCGGCAGCGGGATCGAACTACAGATTTTGAAATCTGGGATTCGTGCTGGACGATATCTCTGGTGGTTTGGTTTTCTCGGGGATCTTCCGTTTCCCCCGACCTTCTCATTCCGGCGCCTCACCATGTCATTCTATGGGGCATGCAGATGCCTACGGGCACACAATATTAAATCTGCAGTACCCGCATCATACGATGTTTATTTACAATAGGTAGAGCCACAATTTTATGGTGAAAAGACTTTTGCACCATTTGGTTTCCATGCCTTACGTTCACATCCGCAACTCTGTATCATGGTCAGTGATTGGACGTTTTAACTGTCACTTGTCTTGAGGTTCTACTGACAAATCACAGACGTATTGCATCACAATAGCCTTATTGTTATTGGTGCAGTCGAGTGAGGGACGTGTCTGAGCAAAGACCCGCTGCCAATAGCCGTGAAGCAGAGCTGCCGAGGTGGACGCGAGACACTGAAATAAATGTTGCAAAAATCTTTTCGCGACAAAATCGTGGCTCTAATAATATATTTATGTGACAAATATATGTCTCACTAACACTCCAGACGCACGACAGCGCTCGTAGTATATAGTGAGCCGCTCTGTCACTCATGGGCACATCTCGCCATGGTAAATCGTCGAGTCGTAGAATGGAATGTGCTACTTCTACCGCCGACATGTACCACTGTCGACAGCTATTCGCGTAGCTATAAACTCGGTTCGTATCGTTGTAATTAAGAGCAATTCCGCTGTTTACTGATAACCAAATGTTTAACGAAAATAATAATATATCTTTTGTTCTTTGGTATAGCAAAAATATCGCTAATTTTCCGTATAAAATGTGTTATTTTCAGTCATTTCTTTTTTAGAAATATAATAATGATATTGCGTTTCATGTTTTTATAACTTTTATATCGTAGCACATATTTAATTTCAGTGATTTTATTTTAGTTAATTCGTTAAATTAACGTTGTTGCACGCTCCCGCAATATGCAACGTTTTGACTTTTATGTTCCTATGTGTATATTACGCATTCTAAAACTTTTCCACGCGATGAAAATGTGATAACTAGTAAAGTTTATAAAACTAAAATTGTTTCGGAGAAATACAAAATTATTAATTTCACACTTGAACAGCCTTAATACACTAGAAGACTTCAATTGCATGCAGTATTAACGTTGTTCAAGGTTTTAGCACCATAGCATCCTTGTTATGATAACCGTATTCTATGCGTGAAATACAAGGGATAAAAATAACAGTGGAAGTGAGGTGATATTTCAACGGACGCGCCACACAGAGGCAGTGCTCGCACAGCCGTGAATATGTTCCCGAGATACAGCAGTTAAATTCGAAATGAAGTGAAAAGTCGATTTGCAGTTCTGCGGAAGTGGAGTGGGAGATACCGGATCCACCCCTCCTCCTCCTCCGGCACACTTTATTTTCATCCCGCCGGGTAGCGATTAAGGCTGTAATGCACGCCTCATCAAGGTTACAAATTACCACTCGCGTGTAATCGGCGCGAGGGAGCGGGTTGCGGACTGTGCAAGGATGATGGGGGGGGGGGGGCAGAAGCTAAATTAAAACTGCACGGAACAAGGGAAGGGGGTGTGGCAAGGTCTCTAGAAAGGGACAAGGGAGGAGGGGATGGGAGACGTCGATGTCGGTGGTGGCGATGAGCGATCGGCGGACGACGCGCGGAGGAAGTGTCTTAATCGAGACGAGCGACGTCGTTATCCCAGTGAATGTAGGGAGGGGTGGGGGTGGAGGAGTGTGTGGCGTCATGAATATTCCGGAACAGACTCTCATTTGTCCCGCCTCCAGAGCGGACTCGATGCGCAGAAGCCATTAACCAGTGAGGACTTGCGCCTGTAGAGATACTGTTGTGTTCGCACCGCGACTAGAGCCGCCACGTTATAAACGACCCACTGATCCTTTTACTCGATCTTACGAACGTCGTTCCTAAAAGGCAATGCAATGCCGTGTCGGCGGTTGTTTGCATAAGCGTATCAAGCTAATTGCAATCACATAGATGGCAAAGAGTTGGGTAAGGTGTCCTAAATCCAAGAAATAAGGTAAACATTTCTGAAAAACAATATATGTATCAGCTGAGTCTGGCCAAGCGTATCAGCTGCTTTCCGACTGACATCCAGACGTTCAACTTTAACCTATTACATAAAACTGAATGGTTGTTCTTCTTCTATGTGATCTTATGCCCTTGATCAAATTGCGACGAAACGTTATAGAGTTGATGGGCGTGCGCCCGCAAAGTTTAATGACATGAAAAAAATTGTTGGGAGGGGGCACTACGACGTGAAGTGACTGAACGATGTGCCCAAAAAAATTAACGGCATTGCATCGCATGCTGGGAGAGCTACAAATAAATATGATAAATATATAACGGGGAGGTTTCCCGATGGCACGTCATCACACCTCCGTGAGATGAGTAATGAAGTATAAGATACGAAGCCCTACAATAGAGAAGTGATGAAATGAGAAGAGTGGGAGAAGCGGGAGTGCCCGGAGAAAACACTTCACCAGCGGCAACGTCCGATACGCTTTCCAACATGCGAAATATCGGGGGACATTTCCGAGAATAGTACCCGGATTGTCTTGGTATAGGTCTGCTCTGACCACTGAGCTAACCGCAACCCTGGAAAGGTAAGTATAGTACATCAACGCTTGTATACAATCCACGGTAGACTGACGGTTGCAGCCATGTGTGTTCTGCGGTACAAAGATTTGCTAGGAGAGTTATGTCGTGCGTGAGCACAGTAATTTGCATGTTAAATTATATTCAGTGGTGCTCAGTCCATCTTTCTTGAGAATGAACATACATAATTTCTAATATACTTCAGGGCAGTAAAAACTGACTAAAACATCATGCAACAATGTAGACCGCCCTAAGCTGTAAGCAAAGCCAGTGCACTCTAAATCTGAATTAGTGAATATTCACTGATTCACGCCGATAGATGGAGCAGTTTCAACAAATTGAATCAGTGAGAAACCACTGTGAAATCTGTTACTATTCACTGATTCCGATAAAGAGTGCCAACATTCCACTAGTTAATTAGTGGATGTCCACAGATTTCCCAGTAATTTTTCACTGATTTAAAAGTAAAAACTGTTCTTTGAAAACAACTGAAAAAACTGTGAATATTCACTGATTCATTTGTGAGATGTTGGCACTCTTAAGGGAAATCAGTGAATATTCACAAATTAAACAGTGACTATTTTCACTGATTCAAATTGTTGAAAATGCTCCATCAATCAGCGTGAATCAGTGAATATTCACTAATTCAGATTTAGAGTGTGGTTGCACATATGTGCTGTAGCTTCGGCAGATAACTGCGTCCCGCTGATATTTACCATAACACCTATTTTAGCTCTTGTCAGGACTTTAAGGTAGGCAGCACCCTTAAGGTTGCGTTAGAGGCAAAGAAGCTACGGAGCAATAAGGGTGACGTAGAAGCGCGCATCACATGACACCTCGCCACTATGAGCCAAACACTGAACTAGTGTGCAGGATTCCCGCCAATCCATTTTTACTAAAGCTGGTTTCACACGACGCAATATACGCGCAGTTTCCATGCAATCTTGCATTGCAGATCATACACAGAATTCTCGAAATTTTCCGTGCAATGCAAGCGACGACGCAATCTCAGAGTATAGAACGTGCTCTATATTTTGGTGCAAGACCACGCAAGTTGCGTGGATAAAGCAACATGATTGGCTGTCTGGAACAGGCTTGTGGTGCTGATATGTAAACAAACACAGCAGTGAAATCAAAATAGAGTGAACGAGTCAAAGTGTTTAACGTTTACTAGACGAATAGGCTATAAGAAATATCCGGTATTGTACAATACAGAGTCGGCGAATTATCATAACAAGCATATCCTGTAAAAAAACCGGTGACTAATTTGTGTTATTGTTGGTGAATGTGCCGTCGTACAAATATATTTAGAAGAAATTCAAACATAGCATAACATTTGTAAACTGAGAATAGCAGATCTGAATAGGGTTGCAACTAGGCAAACGGGGAGAAAAAAAAGGGCCACAGACACAAGTTGCTATAGGCCTACAAATACCAATTAATGGCAAATATTACAAAATCTTTAAATTTCAGTGTTCTTATACTCAAAACTATTAAATAACATCGTTGCGATTCATTATCTTATCCACACTCCTCGCTTTTTTCTTAATTTGCAAATTTTCTTCTTCTTCGTCAGACAACATTTCCATTAACAGGAAAGCACATATTGCCTTGCACTTATCCATCCATCTCAAATTAGTTTGGCGGGAAAGAAGCAGATTGTGTCTATATTGCATTGTAAATTGTGTCGTGTAGAAGGGGACCATGCAATGAGCGACGAGATTTCAGTGCAATTATCGCACAACTCATTGCATGCAACGACATGAGCAATGAGCAAATTGCATCGTGTGAAAGCTGCTTAAGGGACTTTGAGCGGAGACGATATAATTTTATCGGTAACAAGTCTTTATGTAGCATACATCCGATTAGTACATTTTGAAGTACGGCAGTCTGAAAAGGATATTTTTGGCTATGTTGGTGGAATTTGTAGCAGTGTTTTTAATGAGCATGATGCCTTAACGACACTGTGACCTTGGCCGAAGAGTGATTTTTATGCGTACATTGGTACAATGGGCAAATGTGGAATAGTTTAGTAGAAAATACTTATTCCCTCAGACATTACATCGGATTTGACGAGTGTGGTAGGCTGCGCCCTCGAGTGTCAATATTGGAGCTCTGCTGAGGGTGGCATGACCTGAGTACACAGCAGCGATGGAAAACAAGAACGGGTTGTTTTGGGGGTACACAACGAGGAACCCTGTTGGACTGCACATCTACACAAGTGCCTACATTTATTTTGGAGCACGTGTTAGCTCTCACGCGCAACATTAAGTGAATAAGGGCCATCTCCATTGTTGAGGGAAATCGTAGTACGCCGCAAAAACGCGTTTCTCCATTTCCTGTTGACAATTTTTGCTAAAATTTTTTTCACATTCGTGTGTACCGTCCGGCATTCGCTAATCACTTTAGTAGGAGACACGGTTACCCTGGTTGGGGGAAGGGGGAGAGGACCCTTTCCTTTCCCCACGAATAGCTGAAGGGGACGAAATCAACCATAAGAGGCAACTATTGAAAAAAAAAATGTAGAAGGCAAACTAACTGCGTGGCTGATGAGGTAATTGCAAAGGTTTAACATTGTTGTGAATATTATTACGATGAAATTGTTACTCGTCTTATAAATAATGTTTATTTAAATCTCAAAAATCTAAAACCTTTTGTATTTGTTTAGAACTACTTTAACAAAAAATGAGAATATAGTAATTACGAGCAAATAGGCCTACCATAGAGACTAATATCGGACAGCTCTATGCAAATACTAAGAGTAAGCTTGTGAAAAATAACCTATCGGTATGAGGTGAAACTAATACATACTTTGACATTATTATTGTATAATTATTGTATTTTGCTGTTTAACATGTTTTATAAAATTTTTACGTATTTACCGTAATGATAATTTAATTTTCACCGCGCAACGAATATATTTTCTCCATAGAGAAATATTTCCCAGAATTTTTATGTTGGCAGCGTACATCTGAAATCAGTTAGATGTATGGTGCTGTTCGCTGGTGGTTTGACGTGATAACAGAATCAGAGTTCTCGCCAAAGCCCTCAAGCTGTCCGGTATTGGTTTATAGTGTATTTGTTACAAGTAGTATCTAAAGTTGAACAATATTTGGTGTATGTATACGTGTGCGTGTGTTCGTAGACATAGACCTTAAATAAATGTTTATGGATATAGCCTCTATAACTAGGAATCCCTGATTTTCACGAAAAAGTTTCTGCAACGACCTGTTTCAAATTTTTGCAGGTTATGTTTGTGAATTGACTTTTCTGATTTGACCATATAAGTCAGAATAAGGGTACTGCAATACCACACATTTACGATTTGCAGTAAAATGTTAAGACACGTGAGAGTTATAAACAACCCAAGACTAACCAGAAGCAGAGCTGTAGATGTACATAAATGCACTGAAACAAACTGATGTGAAAATACTTTCACCAAAATTATGGGTCAATAGCTATAACAAGAAAGTGTTAACCATTGATTGAAGATATATTTACAAAATGATCGTACGTTGTCTTCATTACCTACACGACTTCATCTATACTGACTAAGGGCCGATATTATAAACCTCTTTCGAGTGACAACCAACTTCCTTCCCCATAGAGAAAGCATTGGTGAGCAGTTGGTTGTCATTCGAAAGCCGTTTATAGATGCGGCCCTAAAACAGTCCCTTCCACGCTATCATGTCAAATATTATTCGAGTAGTAGTTATTTCCTGGAGATGCTTTTGGCAAATAGAAAGATGGTTTCATAAAATCTAGCATGAACTGACATCTAAATATAACCTTGGTTTACCACCAGAATCGATTGTAGAAAGTCATTGTACGAAAGTGTATAGCGTCGGCAGTTTTGGCTACGGTGAAGCAATTTTCCAGGTATTGATTTTTGTCACAGAAGTAGTTCTGGCGTTTTCCTTGTAAACGCAGCATTCTAGGCTTTCACAACAAGAGGGGCTTTTTTCTTACTTAAGATGTACTACACGAAAAGGGAACACGAAATGATTGTGGCAAAATAATTGTATGCAATAAGAATATTCCTTCAGAGATGTCTAATACAGCACTTTAGTTGGCTTATTGAGAACATAGCGCAGCCATTATACTTGTTTGCCATACAAACTTCTCGCCATCTTCATTCATATTTCTGTTTTAAGAAGTGATGGATATTCAAGGAAGTCCTGTGTAAGCTCAAGCTCAATCATATTTAATGTAGTCTTTTTTCCTGCAATTCTGATCATCTGTGCCCTATCACGAAGAAGACTCATTTTCGTATGGTACCTCTTCTCCGCTTTCTCAATCAATGCATTATCACCGTCTCATTTCATTCTACTGTGACCTGGAACAATACGTTTATAATTCAGCATGTTAATTTTCTTTTCCTGCCAAACATAGATACATATCAAGAAATTGTGTGTTCTTATTCTGTCGTGGACATGAGTCGTTGTACATAACAACATGCTTGGTTTCTTCAGGAATGTTTAATATTGCTATGCACGCACACGATGGCAGGATTTATATTCTCATTGCAACTACTGTCATTATTACACGGGCACATATTTTAACGTAAAAATGTGAAGTTAACTTATTACCTTTTACCCTTTAAGAAATACTTGTTTCTGACTTGATTAATTTTACACATTGCTAGTTTCTATGTATATATTGCTTCTAGAGTTATCTCCTTTTGCCCAATGACAGGTGTGTAAAATTGTGACTTATTGATGAAATAATCAGAAAATCCCAAATGTTACTTGTTACCTTTTACACACTGAGTAGTCCAGTTCCAAAACTCTCCTTGTCCATCATAAAGGAAAAATAAGTTCTGAACAGTTTTGTGTAGTATTTAAATGTGCGCTAAAGTTGACTTGATTATAGTTTCATAATCTCGCCTTATTCAATAACAGACACACCTTGAAAAACTTGGAACTGGACTACTATATATATATATATATATATATATATATATATATATATATATATATATATATATATATTCAATTAAAGAGTAGTCGCACGAAGATGGATATGTTCAATACCGTTAACCTGATTCTGTACAAACATTTTCTCTCAAATTTCTGACATTTTTACTTTCAAGTGTGTCTCAAACGTTTTTCTCAGACTATGGTTTTTAATATTCTTAGCGGCAGAAAGTATCATGTATGTATTTTTATTCTAATCTTGCACGAACTCTTATCAACTTTCATGATAGTGGTTCCGAACACCGTATCTAATCTATGTTCGGATATAAAAGTCCAGGAGTTGCGCGACTTTCCTTTCCCTATCATTCATAGTCTGACAAGTCGCTCTTAATCTCGCTCCTCCTTTTTCGTCCTCTCTCACTCTCATTTTTTATAACTGTCCAAATTTGCGTTAATACGTTACCAAAGAATGCTATGCGCTCACTGACGTTAACTATACACGCACACGCACACCCATGTATTTATCTTGATTGCCGCAGTTACATCCCTTGATTCTTCACACATACAAGTTATAGTGTGAAAATCCCCGTGTCAAATACACCTAAGCTCAACCCAGTTGCAATTGTACTCTTCGCTGGTGAAGTCTGCCATCTTTAACCTATTTTGGGTGATTCGGAGTTTTTTAAAGTGTATAAAAGCTCAAATTTTAAACTTATGATGTTAAATTACAATTGGGGACCTGAATTCCAAATCATGCTAACTTCAAAATTTAATAATTAGAAAAAAATTATATTTATATTGTGTGTATTTATTTCTGTATGAAATTCGTTACTAACCACCGTAAACTTATTATATTTTGATTGGTAAGACATTTAAGAAAAGTATATTTGCACAAGAAAAAGATATTATCTTGTATTGCTATTCCTTAAATTTTGGAGTTAGCATGACTTGGAATTCATGTCCCCAATTACGAGACATGACTTTCCTTTGAAAGTTAATTGTTCACGTTAAACATTTCGTTATGCTTTTGGTAACTGTATCGCTGATATAATTAACAGTCTGAAAGTAATTACCAATTACCAATTAGAGCAAATACTATATGTCATGCCATATTTACAACCAGTGGCGTATCGTGGTCGTCTTCCAAGTCATGAGGTGCTTAGCAGTGACTATACACAATACTGTGTTATCTGTGGAACATTAGACTGGGAGGGGCAGACATACTCCACAACCTGTAGCGTACAAGAGGCAAGGAATATATTCTCCAATCATATACCTCGGTCTACAAATTCACATGTGTATTGGGTATGACTGGTAGGCACATTGAGTCCACGTGCTCAAAACGTATAGTCGGAGCTATATTGCATGCCTTGGAACACGACCACGATACGCACTGTTTACAGTGTACAAACGACGGTATTGTTCAGTACGAACGTCCACACTATCAGTGTTAGACTGACCATGTTGACTTTCTCTCAACCCTGTACGTCCATATTGTCTTAAGGTACAAAATACATAACGCCTGATGAGAAATAGGAAACAAAACACAGTCTGCGATATAAGTTATTCATACGAATCCCTTACCCACCCTTATGGATGCTGGATGCTGGATGCATAGATCAATATTTAAAGCAAAGTGAATCCATGTTTGCTTTTGTTTTTGTCTTATTTTAAACAGGGGATGGCAACGCGAACAAGTAGCATCGGTGCAGAAAATGTTAAAATCTTTGAAGGGCATTATGAACTTGTGATGCATCAGGGGAGAAGAAATTAAATTTCTGTGTTTCAGTGTACATGTTGACCATTCACCATGTGTAATTCGACTTATCCTATATTTGATGTACTGTGCTGTTCAGAATAAATGAGCACACTCGTGAAACCCAAAATATTTCAATGTCCTGTTCGGGTATGTTTGCGGTGTTCCGCAGGCGTAGTAAGTCGCAGGCGCCAAGCACTGGTCGTAAATCGAGGCGCGCGCTGCAGCTCGCAAAATAAAACTTCTTGGAGGAATAGGCACACAACTCACAGAGTTGAAAATGTTGATGTGCAGTTCATGAAGTTGCATTTATTTAACAGTATTTGCCGAACTGCAGACATTTTGTTGAATGCAATAAACGAAATATATATATACAGGACGGTGTGTTAAAGCTACTATAATATGCTGGTCATTGAACAAGCGAATCATTTCCCTTTCTTTCTAATGATAATTTATAGGTTACAGGTTCAAGAGCAGTGTTACTGAAAGGGAACGTGAATTGTTCTTGGGTCCTGAGCACGTCTCGAAACGTAGCGAAAATTTAAAAAAATGTGACATACCACTTAAACATTAAAAAAAATTTTATGTTATTATATATTATCGAACATCATAATTTATATTTATGTCCTACAAATTGGCATTTTTGTATTAAAAGTCTGCGCTTATACATTACGATTGAAAAGTGATATGTTTGAGAGTAACATTAGAGGACAACCTCAAAAATAGAATCCTGACTAGGTCATTGTTGAAAGAATCTTTACTATCTCCGTATCAGCACATTTTCCGTCAGAAACGCAACTCAATTATATAACTATGACATCAGAAAAACTAAAATATATTTATAAAGTCTATATTTAGCGCCCTAGTTAGCTCTGTAAATGCTAGATTGTTAAAGCTGTTAGATATTATAGACATATGGCATGGCAGTGGTTTATTAGATGTAATTCACAGTTTAAAGTATAACATCCAATGAAAATCATCCTTCTCTGACTTTACGTGGTGTAGTCAAAAATAGTACTCTGCTTACTTTATTAGGACTAATCGGAGACCTAAAAAGTACTCAGTTTCAGTAAACTGTACTTTTCACTGCATAGTTGTTATGTGCTGTAGCTTAATGGTCTTAAAGTACTACGACAGGGGGGTAACACTACTGGTTATTTCTATTTTGCTTAGGGGTTTTATAGTTTTATGCCTTTGTTCGGTGTTATGTTAAAAGCAGCGGAAGATAATACAAATTTGCGCCCTATATTGGCTTCTTATAAATTCGTAACACTTTTAGGTTTGTCTCTGTAATAGGTTTCATGGTAGGTTTTCTTGAACATTAGTTCCGGTCGGGCAAACTATCATTCCAGTACTGTGGGTGAATCCACGTAGTGTAGTAAAACTATCGAAAGTCATTTAATATCACAGACTGTCCACGGCTATGCAGCCCCTCGGCCAAAAATGCATCTATATTATTAGGTTACAGGTATCAATGCGACTTAGTTAAGAAACTTTACATGAGACCATGGTATAGAGACAATTATTTCAGACCATTTGGACGAACACAAATTCACATCCAGCCTGACCTGGGAAGACGGAGAAGTAAAATGAGGGAATGCCCGCTGAACGTGTTATAGGAAAACGACGCAAGGACACAACACAGAATGAGTAGCTCGGATTGACAGACAACTGCGCACTTGAAATACTCTTCAGTGTTGTGCTTATCACTCCTTTGTACTCATGCTTCGAAAAACTTAATATTGCTCTGATCAGGCAGAGCTCCTAATAGAGAACTGCGAACAATTATTGCTTGACGTTAGTATTTTGAGATATAATTTTAAGGGGAGCAATCCATTATGAAACTTAAATACGTATTACGTAAATGTTTACCCCAACTGAAAAAAGAAACGACTATGTTGGATATTAATGTCTCCAGTTGGTACCTTCCTTTAGTTACAACATTTTTTACGGACATTCTAAGACTTAACTCAAATACGTAGCATAACATATTGTTTTAAAGTTATAATATCACATGTAAACTTCAGGAGGAGACGTCAGAATGAGCCTCATGAGCGCCATTGTTGTTTTTCTAAGATAAATCAAATATGGAAAAGGTTTTTCAGTTATTAAACGACTTACATGCTATAACGGAAAATGTCAAACGATGAACACTTGAGCTGCAGCTTGTTTTATAATCAGTTAAATAATATTTTTGGTTGCAATTTATGCCAGAAAACCCTATTTATGAAAACAAATAGGAACTAGTCTATTAAAGTGAGCAGCGAGCTCTATCATATTCTTAAAAGTTGTAAGTATATTTGTGAAGAGCAATCCCAAATAATGCTTACGTAAGATATATAAAGAAGATAATATCTCTTCAGAGTGATTTAAACCACATGTTCCTTATATACATAGTAAGATTACGAGGTATGAGAGCATTAAGGTATTTAGGCCGTATTTGTTACTCCGTCGGAATAGCAAAACTGATTTGCGTTGTTGAATTTCGTATTCATGAACACTACAATATTAACACGCTATGATGCATAAGTTTTGCATGTTTATGCTTTATAAAACTCGGATCGTGAGTAGTTATTAATTACACAACGAAATACCTAATTCATATTTTATTGTTAAATATATATTTCAAGCCGAAGTTTATAATAAGTGTATTCGTAAACAAATATGAAAAAGGATATTCTTCCCAGCTTCATTATTATGTTCATAACACTGCCTGAGCCAATGCCCTACCCTGGAAATAATTGTAAGTTCTGATTTCAACTGGGAACGAAAATACAGTTTAGATATACTGATTACAAAGTTTAACTCAAAATGTATTCAATATAATAGTCACAGAAATAGTTTTCCTTTTTCAATGTTGGCCCTTTGCAGAGAAGCAGAAACTCTACTTGATCGTCAATAATTCAATAATTTATCCCTCACATTTAGGGTTACTGTTCACAAAACAATTCTGCTGGCTGTACCTACCATCAGATTCCAGCATTGACCATGAAAAGACCTTCACAGTATTACAGCTGACTTTTGGCTGCAACACATTGTCCTCGAGTCACATGTAACTGGCTACAATATCATTACAGTTCCTTAATCTCCGTAGGAATGTCTGCAGACGAAACAACTAACAAAATTAGACTAAACCGACAGTTTCAAAGATTGCTGTCATATCGTATGATTCACATTCAAGCTTATGATATTTACTAACAAGTAGGTAATGACAAAACTTGGCACACTGTAGACGATACATCCTTAAAAAATCGTTAAAAACATTCTATAGAGAAAAAAAATACCACGACTTAATTTATGACCCTGCTTTTTTTTTTTCCAACGATAAATATCGTGGTTTGATATCTGGCACGGATTTTCCAACTTTAATATTGTGTTTTACAGCGGCTTTTCAACTTTTTGTTTTAATTTCTCGTGCATTTTCATTGCGCTTCACATCCACGCAGTAATAACGCTCGCCAACTCTCAAGACCAAATGTATGAGAACCGCCCAAATTTCTTCACTTAATGTGGCCACGAACGACATTTAAATGCGATCTCGAGTACTTGGAAGAAAAGGGTGCAATAAACATTAGTTTCAAGTAGTACTTTGGTCGCAAAACATGTTTTGTTTTTCGAGTACTTGGAAGCGCTGACCGCACGAACAATACGTAACACCACTCAAAGTATCGTAATTTAACTCCTAACTGTTTTTTAATTTTTGACAAAAACGATTTTCAAACTCGATTTTCAAGGGCTTATTCCGCCCTTAATATTCACTTTATTTAAAAAGTGTCTTATGTAATATCGATTCATTTTTCATGCGGAATCACCTCCCGGAGTTTGGGCTATTAATTTCCTTACATCCTGTATATAAAATCCCTATAACGTTTCAACATAAATAATATAAATATATTACGTTCAATATTATCACACAATATAAGTTTTAGGCCTTAAAATAGTTAGTTATATCTTTAAATATTTTGTTAACCGATATACCTATGTATAAAAGACAACCCTGACTGACTGACGTGTCAGTCAGTCATTCCGTCAAACTGCAGCCCAAACCGCTGGGCCTAGAAATGTGACATTTTTGTAAGGGTTCTCTTTATGTCTTTGGAGAGCACTAGGAAAGGATTTTTCGAAATTCGTTCGCTAAAAGGGTGAAAAGGGGGGGACATGTGCTTTATAAGTTTCGTCTACGTAGCTCGAAACAGTTGTCGTAACTTTTACTTCAATGGGTCAATAAAAAAAAAAACATCATATTAGCCAATTTAAGGGTTTTCCGAAATTCAACCTTTAAAGGGGCGAAAAGACCTTAAATGTGTTTTCGATTAATAATCGATTTCTTACAGAAACCCTCGGGAAACAGTGCTGCTTTTTACTTAAAAATTATGCTGATGTGAGTACCCAAAAAGCGATTTTTCGATTCTTAGAATTTTGTCTCCCAAAGAGTGAAAAGAGGGGAAATGTGTTTTTACTAAGCGTCTGTACACCTCGAATCCAATTGGTTATCCTCGTGAATTTTACTTTAATTGGTTACGTTTACAAATGACTAACGTATGAATCCAAGATGTTTCAAAATTTTATAATTACGGGTTTGAAAATACAGGAAAAGTGTTTTCGATTATTCCTCCATATCAATCAACGATCGAGATGTCGAAGTTATCTTTGTTTTATATAGATGACTATGTAAATATCCAAAATACCATTTAGATACATTGTTCCGAATTCTGCCCCAAAAGAGGTTAAAAAAAGGCAAAATGTGTTTTGCTTCACATTCGAAATGTATCGACCCGACTGATCTGTTATATAGCTTCGTGATTTTTGGTTAGGACTTATGCTTACTCAAATACCTGAAAAGTAATTTCAGATTTTCGAAATCCTCTACCTAAGGAGGTGAAAAGTGATGGAAAGATTTATATATATATATATATATATATATATATATATATATATATATATATATATAACACGACAATAGCCCGCTAAGTTAAAGATATACCGAAGATTAATTAAAAACAAGTTTCATCAGTTTTCACCTCCTTAGGTGGAGGATTTCGAAAATCTGAAATTACTTTTCAGGTATTTGAGTAAGCATAAGTCTTAAACAAAAATCACGTCGCTATATATGGCAGACGGACAGCTAAAGGTAAAGGATCTGCCTAAGTGTCCTGCAATTCTGCTGTTAGTAGTTGGTCAACGCCGAGCTGCGTTGTTCTGCTGAATGTGAAAGTTTGGTGTGTGACAGCTAAAATATTAAAGAAACATTTGAAAATAATTTATGTTAATTTATGTTCCCTTTGCATAAAGAGTATTAAGTATTCCTGAAAAACTTTACAAGATTATCACAGTTTACTACAGTCCAAATTTACAGATCGGTGTATCAATTATATATAACGGCCATGATAATGTTTTAGCACATGGATGCAGACGGCATAGCTCTAAATGTAGGATACGTTAACTATTACTGTAATAACTGTGTAAACACGTTTCTATGAGAGATTGAATTGGTGGACTTTTTCCTCCGAAATTTCAATCAAACGGATATGATTACAAGGAACGTACACTGACTTAACACTAAATTATATTATATTACAAGTTTTACAAAATGTGTGACGGCATCAAAGTTGGTATTACTAAATCGCAGTTACAAATTTTTACTTCTTGGCTACCAGATACTATTTCTCCCAATAAAAAGTATTATTTATATTTTAATATTTTTTTTTAAGAAGAGAATTTTAAAATACCTATTTTTTAGTAAGAAATCTACATTTTATTAGCGAAATACATTATTTTGTGCAAAATGTTTTTTCTACATTATGTTTTACAAATGTTTTGACGAAATTTTATCATCATTTACTAAAATATTTTGTGTGCTTTTTTCTTTACGTCTGTCGAGGCTATCATCTTCATTTTACTAGTATTGCATTACTTTAATAATGACTTTATAAATTACATTGACATCAAAACAACTGCTGAGGTACAAGTATTAAGTAAAATATTTCGTTTTTAACTGAATAAATATACTTCTTCTTTAACTGAGTAAATAAAATTATTTATATAGAATGAATTTTTTCTCTCTAACTTTTCTTAACTTTTTGTTGCAGAAGTTTGAAAAATTACTAAAGAAAAATATGTCTCATGTTTGTATTGTATTATGTATGTAATTGTTTTTGTGTAACTGTCGACCGTGATGTGTAAGTGTTTGTATGAAAGTAAAGAACTGCTGGTGTTACCTGGCAAATTGTAGAAAGCATACGTGGAGTGAGAGAACATGGTGTGAGCTGTTAGAAGCCAGCAGAATGTTGTGGTAGGTAATGGCTGCTGTCCCAGGTCAATGATCGCAGCGCTGCATTGTTTCCACCGGCTGTTGTCAGATGACTGTTGGCTTGGATCTGGGCCCAGGTTGTAGCGTCTGGTGACTTACAACTTAAAATTCTTGTCTTAGTTCATGTAATAAGATTTTTATATAACTTTGCTCTAAAGGATTATTTATATTCATTTAAGCTATTACACCTATATATTTTATTAATTTTATTCACTGGGGATACAAAAGCTCTCCCCAATTATTACGTCACAAAATGTCTAACTTAATGTCCGAAATTGGTCTGTTCCAAACGTATCATTATCATTTATGGTCTAGAGAAGGGGATGCATTTTAAAGAGCTGTTTATAATTATTAATTTGACTGTAAGTAATGCGAATATCAATACTGCATGTACTATTTAAAATGCTACATTACCCTACTGTGTGCGAGCATGTGTTTTATTCAAATATAATGGTTTCAATTAGTATCGTCTAAGTATGCTGTGATATATTGAGAGTAAATTATTTAACTGGTTGCAGCTATATCTCATGTCTGAAATGCTGAGTAAAATAGTAGTAAGATAAATTTACGCAAAGAAAAATGTACGTAGTCAAGAAGAGTTACAGGACGAACACAAGGGAAATATCGGCTCTCCAGCTCACCATAGGGGATCGGAGGCTAGTCGTGCTCAAGTACAACTGCCCTAAGATCAACTGTGTCGCATCCATGGACCCACAGCTGAAAGTCCAAAATGGCTGCTATTGCCTTCTCGGCCAGTATAGCAAAAGGATGTCCCTCTATGCGGTCTAACCCACAGAGACCAAAATTTGCAGGCCTTACGCAGGAGAGATATTCTAATGGTGAGAAAAACTCACTCTTCTGTAAAGCCTCCTACCTCACAGTTCTTGCACCCGTCATGTACACACGTCCCTGCTGCTGTAACAGGTGTTTTACGTCTGCTACCTCAAGATTGGCTAAGTTCCGGACCACAGTTCAGAATGAACATAACGACTCTCATTCTTAGTACTCGTATTGCCTCATATCTCTTGGGAAAGTAATAGTGAAATAATAATAAAATGAAAAGCATTATAATGAAACTAAGATAGCTGTGCTAGAGTATGGACGGGGCAAGAAATCGGCTGGGCGCATCGCGCCGCGTTGCTGCGTGTCCAGTGCACATGCTGCGAATTCCTTGTGAGTGGGCCGCCGCCGACAAACTGTTTACTTATCCCCGAGAGAAACAATCGGTACTTGTTGGTGGTGCAGGACTACTTCACCAAATGGTCAGAGTTTCTTCCCATACCGAATCAAGAAGCCAAACATTGTGTTTAACTAAAATTATATATTATTAAAATATAATGCATAAAATCAGTTACGGTTGTGTAAAACAATGACATTACTATTTCATCCAAGTTAGGTTATTTATAGTGCACACAGAGTATTTAAGACCAATAAATTACGTTACGTAAATGTGTCACATAGATAAACCTATAACAATTTTTGTTTAGGATATGTGTGGTATTGTTCGTTTATTTAACTGTTAATCACAATGTTAGTTAATTTAAAGATTTTATACATTTAGTGATTTAGGGAATTTTTATTATCTAAATTAAATTCAACGAGAATTTAAAACTGTTTTAATTTAAATGTGTGGCTTTTGATTAATACATTCTAGCATTTTATCCCAAGTTTTCTTACGTATATGTGATTTAACAGGTGGGTGGGGTAACTAATTCAATAAATTATTTGGCTAAATTATTAACTAGTCAAGTTGGGGGATGATGGGATGGCTGCAAGAGGTGAGGAGCTTATGACACCTCCACCAGTGTTGTAAAACTGTCGTTTAACTGCGCTTTAGACATGGTTTCAGAGTAGTTGGGTGGCTGTAGTTAGAGATAGGGTTTTTATACTGAAATATGTTAAGCTGTTAAGTTATGCGTGAGAGTTACGATTAAACGAAATATGTTAATCTAATTTTGGTGTCTTTATTGTACATAGTTTCGTTACAGAATACTACCAGCTTATACTACATAATTTAGATAGGAAGCGAGCGGCTGTTGAGTCAGTTATGTTAATATTCTACTATGGTGGGTGACACTTCGGACACCTTACATCTCACCGTTACATGATGTGCTGGAGGCTGATGATGAATGAGCTCGGTTATCGACGTCGTGGGTCTCGATTCAGGACCATTCTGGCGAGCTGGTGATGGCTGGAAAGCTTGAAGGAGACAGACCTCGATTCCCTCGATACTTTGCATTGTATTACCTCACTTCAGTGCAAGTGGGGAGAATCGCTGAGGCCCTTGTCTTGTGCAACTACCGATCTAATTGCACTGTCGTCGTTGCTAGCCCGTCATCCAGGCGAGGCTCTTGGTAAACATAATAATTTGTAGGATTTATTTTTTGTATTCAAACAGATATATTTCTAAGAAGTCCGGCCCGTACCTGCTCCCTTAATGGTCCAGGCCTGGGACTACACTCGGACGCCCCCTTGTGGAGTCCATGCATGCCAGAGAAGTGCACAATACTCATCACAATTTACCCTACCACAATCCACAGTGTACAAAAGTTATGGTGAGGTGCAGCCCAAGCAGTTCACCAGAAAGGGAATTCAAAAACGCTTGCGCGATTGTAGCGGCCAATAAAATGGTAGCCCGAAGAAACGTGTGTATCAATTACATTAACATGAAACATCCTGCAATGCGAAGGACGAATTTCATAATATATATCAAGGAAGTTTAAGAACCGTTTTGAAACGTAGGTAATTTATAATGTCAAAATAGAAATTGGAATTTGTTCATCGTCTTATAAAACAGATGCTGTCAACAAATCTACTGTTATTTTAAACCATCAGCGAAAAAGGAGGAGTTTGACGGCAGTTTCTGTATGTTTTGTAAGCGTATGTGCATGTGTGTGTCTGCCTGTGGCTTCGTAGCGCCCAAACAGATGGACCAATTTCAAAGTTTTTTTAGCCTGCTTTCTGAAGGAAAATGTAGGCTTATGAGATCACCTGTCTGTGTGTGTATGTATGTGTGTAGGTCGGTATTCCTAAACGTTTCTATAAGGGTTTAGGTTCAGGCCACTACTTATTCGTGACTAATATGTGACATTTCCTTGCCTTAATGTAAATACGCGTGCGCACTACGCTTAGCCTTACAGACGGCTACATACGTTACAACGTATTTTACCGCTTGCTGGACGAATATCGTTTTTAATAAGAGAAGAGAAAACAAAAACAGTCCTACCATAGAGGAAATTAAACTTTCTGGCAGCAGAACCCACTGGCATTTTAAAAGCCCAAATAGGTCAAAAGCAACAAATGTGTGATATTCAAAACATTGCTGAATACGTACATTTATTTTTTCGGACAGTATTACGTTCAGATTCGGTAGCTCAGACGTTAAGACATAAGGTCACATTACACTTGATATCGTCATCCACCTGTTGCTCGGCCATACTGTTCGTACTGATATGTTTGTATATTGAACTTTCTACATTGGACTCGTATTGGACTGTTGTATTGCACTGTTTTGAATTGTACTCTTATTAGTTTGTAATCGAATGTACAAAATAATAATAAGACGCAAAAAAAAAAAACAACGCTAAGGCGTCGGACCGGCAATTGTTTTATTTGGGTTTCGAATCCAGGTCACTCCGAAATTTTTTTACTTTTTCAGAATTATGAAGCACAATAAGGTAAAAATGAAATTAATGTTTGCTTCCGTAAATATAGTTTCTAAGCATTAAAATAACTTAAAAAAATAAAAAAATAAGTTTGCATGAATAATGAACCATTGTTGATGAATATAAATTTTTTCCCTTGTAAATTGCAATCAGTAGTTTACTTAAGAAAACCATGTCTAGTGTACGGAATTAATCGGCTTGCCTTTTTTGTTCTTAATGCTCAAAAATCGAAAGAATATTGGACGTACGATTAATAGGCACATTTTGTAATTATGCAACGGGGCGATAACTTATTTGAAAAATATGTCGAAAATATGTCCTCAAATTGTTTTGTAAAGTGAATTATAGTGGTAGTAATATTAACCTGAAAATAACCACAAAATGTAATTTCTTAAAATGTAAAGCAAAATAACACTCTGAATAGTGTAAAAATAATTAAAAATAAAGTAGTTTATTTTAAACCATAATTAATTTCACGGAATCATTGAAAATACAGTTTCGATTTACTTTATCATAAATTTCACCTGAATCATCCAGTGTTTAAAACTGAATATGATATACCTACTAAGAATACGTTAATATCATATATGTACCGAGTTTGGTGATTTTCAGATGCGTGGTTAGAGTAGATAACTCATGTGATAAAGAAAACATAGGTACTCACGTGGCCAGCGTTTTGATAAGCTAATACAAACAACGCGTGTCATCAAAAAATTAGTTTTAAAGATTTCATGCAAAAAAAAACATTTTAAACGAAAATAAAAATATTAACAAATTTCATAAAAGCCAAATCAACTTAGTCTACTGTACTATATTTTTATCAAGTTTGATCACATTCGCTCCGTATGTTATATTTTTTTATTGTGGAGGGGGGGATTGAGAAACATATTAACGGACAATGGAAAGAAGAAACGCCTTCGTGGCCCCGCATACATGTGCAAGTCATTATGGTGATCGTTTGCCCAGGCCGCCGAGCGGTGTGCCGAGATGCTGCCGTTACCAGATTATTCGAAAACTGTTCAACGCACATAAGGGATGTCTGCTTAGGAATAATGTTCAAAGAACGTTACACGTGTGAGTACCAATTTCAGGTTCACCAGTAATCATTAAGGCATATTGTCAAGCGACCAAAATGGCAACAATGTTTTTGCGGTGCTTTTTGAGTATTGAAATCTTAGTACAGAATCTTCTATAGGGTTCAGACGTGTACAACTCACCTTTATCGTCAAAATTACATCTATGTCGTAGAGGTGTGTTGTTGGCGAGAATACCGAACGCCAATTAGGTACCTGCGCCTAAAGGCTAAGGTAATGCGAGATGCGCATACTTTCTCGATCTTACAGCTTCCGCATTTCAAGGTCTCGAACATACTTTTTTTTTACTTTGCACAAGAGATTGTCATTTTGTTTGTAATGCTTAAATTTCAAAAGTAATGTAAGGTAATTTTTAATCTATATTACTATATTTATGATTACTTCTAGTTTAAAACAATTTAAAATGCATTGCACTGTAAATGTAAAAAATTTACGTATTTTTGTTAAATAGCTGTTGAAAATAACTGCTACTTCTTCTATAAAAAAAACACTGCCCAGCGTCGCCTTTATTCGTTTATAGCCGCACACGGAACGGCAAATAATAATTCGTAACTTATCCGATACAATCTCAGGACGTTTAGAAGTACGGGCGTTCGTTAGGTCTCGACCCTTGCCTTTCTGGAACCTGAGATGGTAGCACATATGTGGTAACTTGTAATACCGGCCTAATGCTGTGTGTCTCTCTCTCTGTGCGTGTTGTCTTCCCTAAAACCTTTTGAACTAGTTGACCGAATTTCATCGAACTTTGTACATACATAGTACTTAACAAACTGACTTGACTTTTATATATTTCGTTTACGCCCTTGTTGTTTTCAAAATGATATCCGTTTGAACATTTTTATATCTAGATAAATATCTAAGGAACCGTATTACAGCATTTAATCAAAATTAGCCCACAGATACTACGAACAAAGATGACTTGACTCTATGTATTTCGTTGATCCTGTGTTTATATTTTAAAATTTGCGGCAATTTTTGTATTTTTAGCATTGTATAACATATCTTACGAAGTTTTGTTCAGAATTTTACCAAACTTGGTACACAAACACTGCGTTTACCGTAGTATTACTTTACGAAACGTTTTATTAGAAAGTTGTCAAACGTTGCACACATATACTACATACAAAATGATTCGACTTTTGGGTATTTAATTCTTTTTGTGTTCTTAATTTCGTAGTGGTAGCTATTTTTATACTTTTTGCATAATTTGATTTACATGATATAATTATTTCAGGAATTTCATCAAACTTGGTACACATACCGCATACAAAGCTGAACTGACTTTTGCGTACCTCGTTCATCCTTTTGTAATATTTTGAAAACAGCGGCTGTTTTTTATCTTTATGATGAGACATCTCTTCCCCAAATGTTATCAAACTAGCTAGTCGTATATTGCTGAGTAAGCAGGCTTATTTTTTGTATATTTCGTTTGTCGTACGTCTAAATCAATATTGTTATTTAATATTCCTAGATTATGTATATTATTTTAACTTTCAGAGTTGATTTGCACCCACTTTGAGGAAAGTAGACTTGTTAGTTATGCTGTTAACTTCTTGTTTTAAATTGAAAATTTAATTGGGATGTTCTAAGCTGTATTTGATGAAAATCTGCCCAGCTGTTTAAGTATATGAGCGTTTTTCCGGACTGGTGTGAGAATTTCCTAGACATTATATAGAATATTTATTATACTTTAATTGTCTTTATATATACATTGGTTTATATTTTGGACACGTTTGTAAATAAAATGGGCCTGCAACAGTGAGGTCTTAAAAGCTGACTTATTTCGAATCGGTCTTCACGACAAAGAAGTCGGTCAATAACCCAAAGTTTCGGTTGCAGTGGGACCGTAAGAACACATATTGTAGCGTGGGAACCACAGGATTTGAATTTTAAGATAGCTAATGTAAACGTACTTCTCTAAGCATACTGTTAAGGAACGTTTACACGGCGCAAAGTTTAATCATGTACGACATCTCCCGTGTGAATTCTTGTTTAATAATATCAAAACATTGATGTTTGGAAACGTTTTACCCATATATCTCACAGCAAGCACTCTCCTTGCACGAGGCTTTATTTATGACATCTTTCGATATTTAATTGCAACCATTTTTAAAAAAAAAATATACACACAAATGTTATTTTAAAACAAACACTAAGACGTATAAAATAATCATTGTTGACAATATTTTTAGGAATATAATATGTTCTTTCTGCTTCTGTGTATTAAAATCGAATTAAAATTTGTTTTAATTACTGCTTTTTGACACACTAAATTCCCCTCACATAGCTCTATAATGATTTACTCCCATCTGTATGATCGATACGCAGGCAGTTACATTGAGTATCGTTTTTCACTCAAACAAAACTGGTGTAGTGAGTGAGTGAGAGAGATATTTGATAAGTGCTCAGCATCGAGGTAGTTAGTGCTGGTTAGGGGTGATTTGAGGTTGGCATGGAGCAGCGCCGCACTGTTAAAAATTTCCGTAAATTCGCGGAAATATTGACAGAAAAGTACTAAAATTGTACGTTAGTAGCTTCCGTATTGCCAGTTTACAGATGTTTGACCGCAACGTTCCATTAATTCACGCAAATATGTTTATACAACTTTAAAGCATATTTTATTGTGTTTCTTTAAAAATAAATGCTTGTATTAATGATCACTATGACGCCTAGAGTTAACGTGCATGCACACCGGTGCGAAACGAAGAGAAGAGATGCGGAGCGACGAGCAATACAACAAAGGACTCGTATCGCGCATGGGCAAAGGGCCAAATAGCCCAGTAGTGACAGAAGTGTTCCGAGGAGGCCACACACGTATTTTGTTCTCCTCGCTTCACCTATCCTGCAGTGGGCGGCCACACATGTCACTACATGGATCTCACCACAATTGAGAAAAAATCGCACCTCTTCTCTGTGTTTAGCGCCAGACGGCATGCACCTTTAAAGATACTTATTTTTCTGCAGTAAAATGCTGTTTTTAATAATGGTACTGATAAAGTTCTATATAACCAGGGTATCAAAAACAAAATTTGTCTCTTATAAAGTTGGTCTCTTACCACTGTATAGAACTCGTTCGGTGACTAATTTGTCAATGCGGTGCGTTGGTTAGAGCGCCTACCTAGTAATCTCAAGGTTGGTGATTCGAATCCTCGTAGTTTCGAAATCATTTTCAGGGTATTAAATGATTCGTTAAGGTATCGAGGAAACATAATTAATTAGATTATTTCGTATTTCCGGATAATGGAGTGCCAGTAATTTACCGAAGTCCAATTTTTGTGACGAAAACGGATTGTCCATAATTTTACGGAGGATTCTGTTACTAAGCAAAACTGAGTGTCCGTTATTTTACGAAGATTTCTGGATGATTTTTTTTGGCTGTACTTTCCGTAATTTAGCGGAAACTTTTTCTAGCAGTGTAGGATGAAGAGGCGGGGGAAACAGAAGATCGCAAAATAAAAAATAAAATAAAATATCCGCCGACCAGTGGCATCGTACGGCACGATTCCCTCATGCGAAAATCCGGGAACCGACTCCGTCGGGAATCAAACACGGATAGCCTTATTGGGAGGCGAATGGTCTGACCATTCAGCCACTGCGTCCCCAAAACTGGTGTAGTATATTGGTATGTAGTGTAACTTCACCAGATCTCTGAAGGGCCGCGGTGGCCGCATGGTCAGACCATTCGCCTCCCAATAAGGCTATCCGTGTTTGATTCCTGACGGGGTCGGTTCCCGGATTTTCGCATGTGGGAATCGTGCCGGACGATGCCGTTGGTCGACGGGTTTTCTCGGGGACCTCCCGTTTCCCCCGCCCCCTCATTTCGGTGCAGCTCCGTACTCACCTCATGTCATCTCTCACCAGCGCTAAAGACCTCGATGTTAAGAGCTGACCGCAATCTCTCTCTCTCTCTCTCTCTCTCTATATATATATATATATATATATATATATATATATATATATATATATCACACACACACCAGATCTCTGAGCTTGTTTAGCTGCACCAGCAGTTTTGAATGAAACAAATTTTGTTTCAACTGCCTTTTCGATTCAGAGGTATTTTAAACTTCGCTAATACAAATTGCAATGCTAATTTTTTTTTTTTTAGAAGAAAATGAAACATGTACTCTGTGTTGGTTAAAACGCACTTTTAATAAAACTGATATTTTATAACTTACATCCACCACAGAAACACAAATATGTACATACTAAAAAGACCGAAATAAGTGTTATTTCATCAAGTAAACACACTTAAAACTGAATAAATTAGCAGATATATTAGTTTCGTTTTGTAAGATTCTTCTACCATAATCAGAAATTGCTATATAAGATCATAATCTGATCATAAGCAAATATTATCTCGCTGAAAATGGTTAAATATAACGCAATAAAAACCACATCAGTTATATCTCCTCCAGAACAAAATGCAATTTATTGGTTAGTAAAATTACAGTGGTGAAGAAACATCGACTTAAATGAAAGCGCGACTATTCCTAATAAGGCACGGCTTTTTCTTCTGGTGTAGATTTACCAGTGCAATGGTTGACTGAGTGAATGGATATCTGGCCAGTTCAGAATGACATATTGAATACTTGGTTCCATATAAGTTGCTGGACCTCGCATAAGAGGAAAAAAAAAACTTCTTCTATATTGTGATGTTGGTCGCGATCCAACTTGCATGCAAAATCGTAGCACGACATTTAGTTTAAATCCGTCATCTAGCACGAGTTTTTCACTTACCTTGCAGCGTGTGAAAGGTGCTTTAGTGTAGGTAACCTACAAGCCGCCGTGTCCTTGAATATTTACTGCATCGGAATCGGTTTGCTTCGCGGCAGTTTTTACAATAGGCTGACTAATTTACATCGACACGAACTCGTTCCGTGGGAAAAACTGTCACCTTTGCGCAAAATTACTCATGCAAGAGGTTACGCAATGCGTCGTAGAACTCTATAATAGAAACGTGGCTAAAAGACAAAGGAGCAGTGTTTAATCAACCGTCTTTCCGGCAACCATAAGTTTCATTAAGAGAGCAACCGTCATAGTATCCCTGTGTAAGTAAACCAATAGTTTTAAAGTTGATAATGCACTGTTCCTATGGCTTATTATTTTCAGAATAGATCTAAACTTATAAGCACATAAAATAATTAGGGGACCATTGAAAGTTAATTAAGAGGTTAGACAAAAACAAAGTTATGTTGGTTGACAAAATTACTGATGAGAGATGCAGTGTATCAACAGAGTAACGCGGCCATCTCGCTCTCAATAATTAACACTTCAGTTCATGCCACGCAGTGTACACAGGCGGTTAGTATTTTTAAGCACTGGTTACTTTATTCTTTTCACCTAAATCGTATTTTCCTGGCAATTTTCGAACTATTATTCCTAGGAAATAATAAATTTCACCGTATTTGAAAGTTAACATCATAGGCCATACAAATTTTTAATTCTTCTTCTTAAAGAATGCGGTCTTCAAAAGTTCTCATTTTATCCTAACAGCATATAACTGTGTTAGTTTAATCAGGAAGTCCGTGGGCCATACTAAAGTTAATGGACTCTAAGTCTCGACGACAGCAAGGTCATCAGAAACTAAGTGGCCCAAATTTTCACCGTAGCAGGAAGTGGGAGAGGAATTAGCTATGGCTAGGGCCATGAACGTTTCGCGAAAATAATTTTTGCCCCAGTTTGTTTCAGTTACTTACGTGCACATCTGCAGCTATGCTTCATGGTTATTGGCAGCGAGTCTTATTGAAGTGACGTCTCTCATTTGACTGGGCCAACCACAGATAGGTTACTGCGACACCACATGTACGTTATTCGCAGGTAGAACCCCAAGACACGTGACAGTTAAAATAACCAATCACTGTCTATTAATCAGAATTGCAGATATGCACGTAAGGCAGTGAAACAAACTGGGGCAATATTATTACAGCGACAAGTTCATGGCCCTAGCTACGGCCTTTGATACAGAACTATCCCTGCATTTTCTTGGAGCAATTTCGGAAGACCACATAAAACATAAATCGGAATGGCAGGAGCTGGAATTCGAGCCTGGATCCTCCCGATTGTGAGTCTAGCGTTTTACCCTTGCGTCACCTCACTCGCTAACATCTAGAGGATATATCCGCCATACGGTCAGTTGATACTTTTATAAACAAACTGTTGAAAAAAATACTATAAATACTTCCGCTATTACCACTAAACTATGCAAGCAAATGAAAGAGACTGCAGGTAGATAAATAAATATTACTTTTTATTGATACGCGTCCGCAAGTATAAACATTGTTCGTAATAATTATTATAAATGTAAGTAAAACACGCCAGTTATACGACATTTTGAGGATGGTTGGGTTGGCATAAATGTTGTAGAAATAGTTCTCCTGTACATTATGAATAACGGCTAAAATTTTGAAAATCGTTTAACGGAAAATGTACATAATGCGTTCATTTTCAGGAAACGAAATAAAAGGTATATTTACATGTATCATATATTACAATGTTTCAGAGGTGACGTAGTTAGTGGCGGTGGATGAACAATGTACGTCGGCTTGCAGTGCAGCCGTCAGCCTGGCAATGTTATTGTTGAAGTTTGGTGGAAGGATACATAGAAGGCGTGATACACAGATCCAAGCTAGAAGTAGGACTTCCAGAACGTATCAAGTTACAGTACGGCGGGCATAGTTGCTGACGTGTTCATGACTTGTATTTATCCCCCATTGTTGTCAACAGCGAGCATATCCTCCTGCATCTACCTACATTCTCATCTATGTTATTATTTTATAATCAATCCTTCAACTTTTGGTCTGACCCCCTAATTATTTTGAGCAGTGTATAAACAAATATTAAGGCTTTATCAAGGTAGCCAGGAAGTACATACAAATTCAGTGGTATAGTTACGTTCCTATGGACCCATCGGTAGGTATTACGAGTTCAGGCGAGGGTAGATTTTTCCGCCATGTTGCGACGTCACGCACGCCATGTTGGATTTGTGTGACCTTGACTTATACCTCGACCTGACAATCACTAAAGACAAAATTTCGAAACATTCCAAGTTTTTTTTTTATATTCCCTAAAATTTCCTCTTTTACCTCTGAAAGATTCCTCTACCATAATCCACACAGAATATCTGTATGACCACTTTGTCTTCTAAATACGGGTAAATATCCTCCAAGGCATATGAGCATTGAATATATAAAGGTTCAATGGTATGAGTTACGAGGCTGGGTAGTGAAGACATCAATATTTAAAAACCAATAGACATTAATAAGTTTTGCTAAAGTATTATTTCACGTATATTTAGTATATTATTTTTAAAAATATTTAAATGTATGGAATAATACTAAACAATTAAGATTCACTCCCAACTTAGTCTACCCTGGTCGATTCTGTATAAATTCATTCTAACATTTTGTTTTAAAAATTTTAACTATAATTTATAAAATATATTATAACGCTCAAATATAAGTTTTTCTCATAGACCATAGAAGAAGGACCACACACCACCTTATTACCACTCACAAACTTTACAACGCACAATCGATTTTGAGTAAAATCAATAAAATTTATTTTAACAATTTCAAAAATCAATTTAATACAAATAATTTTTACTACTTACTTGCAAAAAGTCAGCACTTCGAACCCAATATGAGGACACTACACATGGCGAACAGCATCCAAAGAGCCTCACTCTATCCAAGAACTGACTAGTTTTTGTGCATACAGTTTCACATTATACCCATTTTCCTTGAACCCCCACACCGTTCCCCTACCACCCACCCCCTCGCCTACCCATCATCTCACCGTCCATTCTTCTCACCCTTTATTACACTAGTACAGTTCTCATTTTACTAATGTAGTTTTAGTCACATTAATGAATATGTCTTATGCATTATTTCTTATACTTTAAATCTTTATTAAATTACTATAACAAGCACGATAAAGAGAACTATCATAATTTCTGAAAAATTACATTTTATTTACTACATAATAAATATCATACTATATGAGTAGGAAACGCATAATTCCTTGCAAATATTCACAGTTTACATTTTACGTGCATTTCAAGGCACTGCTTCCTAGTAAGGCCAGATTTCCGAGGATATCACCTAAAAGCGTTGAGTGAGTGAGTTTGGTCAGAGCTTAACATTGAGGTCTTTAGCGCCGGTAAGGGGGAAACGGGAGATCCCGAGAAATCCTGCTGACCAACGGCATCGTCCGGCACAAAAAGCGTTCAAGCAATATAGCTACGTAAATTAACTTTGTACGCTTTCGAAGTTTTATGTGAGCGCACCAGTCTTGAAAATCTCATAATATAATAATAGTTTGAAATATTCTTATTTTTTCTCATCCCTCAAAAGTAACAGATCGAAATGTTATAGTCTTTAGTATTTGATCACGCATATCGGCCGTACTTTTTGCTCGGATGTCAGCACGTACAAATTTAATGAGACACCAGAGTTGGTATGTTACAAACGGTTTTGCTTGTTGTTGCAGTGGTGTCGGATACTCCATGTCAGTAAAATATAATTTCTTCCGTAGCATGACGTAGCACTTGTTTATACATTGTCGGTGCAAACTTTCTACATATTTGGTTAGGATTGCCCATTGTCATCGATAAAGTTGTTGGGATTGAATACAACACATCAGGTTTTGTTAGAGTGAAGTAAATCATTGATGGCAGATGGAATTATTTGAAAAAATTTTCTCAGTATGCTCACTGAACTCCTTTCGGTTCTTTTGGTGCACACATAGTAAGTCTACGTGAGAATGACATATCACACTTATTACAACGGTGTAAGATGCGAGAAGGATAGAGCCAGATATTGTACGTCTCATGACGTCTAGCAGTACAGTCGTCGATGAAATGTTAGAAAAATACTGACACTGCCTTTCCAACGGAGGATGGATTATAAATTCAAAAGTCTTCATATTTCGAAGCAGACAATCACTGCGAAAAAGTAGGATGCCACAATTTTCACATTTATATATTAAGCAGTTGGAATTCTAAATGTGTTCGTTACCATTGTAGTACCGGGTCCACAATAGTAGTTTAAAGAAAAATTTGATAAGCACAATTCTTCAGAAACCGTCTAAGACTGTGATCAATAAAAGTTTCAACAAAAAAAATGTATATGTGAGAGGTCGACATTGTTTAGAAATATGAACTCCTTTCATCGTAGTTACACGAAAAAAAAAAATTAATTTACTCTTCAATAACCTCAAGTATATACATATATTTATTTGAATTCAAAACAGCTAACCATATATATTATACTGTGCAAAGTTCAATAACTCTATATAGGATATCCATTCGTAATAATATTAATTATTAAGTACCGTAAGATGTGGTGACACGGGACACGTGGATTGACTTGGGACACTATTATAAAAAATGTTATTTTCTACGTGTGTCAACTGTGAGTAAATATGAATTTATTTGCATGTATACATTAATTATTTGAAGTTTATCGCAAGTTAATTTCTTTACTCGGTGCTACCTTATAAGGGAATTTTTTTTTTTTCGAAATGTCCCAAGTCACTCCACGTGTTCCAAGTCACCTCATCTTACGATTCGGCAAAATTGAATAAAAAAAGGGTAACTGTTCAGTCACATTCTTACACCAATTCAACTAGGACTTTGCAGACCTTGAAAAAATTGTCCGATGAGATAATGCACATAAAAAATCATCACAAGTACTCACTCTTTACTAACCTGCCCCTTTCCGAACAATGTCAAAGCGACTATCATCTGCCGAACTGTGGGCTCATGTATTTATGCCTTGGCTGTCATTAAGTCGGCCGCCTGCACAGACCACTGAACGGCATGTATATATTTGACAGAAAACATTTGATTAAAACTATGTAGATATAGTGTCCTGCTTGGTGACCTCTCTATCTATAAACATGCGCTGATAATATACAGCAATAATCACGTTAAAACAGAAGCGAAGGAAAAGTAAACCACTACGAAATCACAGTTGAAAAACTGGTTTAGAATAGTAAATACTCCCAAATACACTTGAGATCTTTTTTTATACTTACACAGCTATGTAGCTTAGTCAAAGACGAGTGCTGAACACACTCCCATTTTTCACCAACTGGAAAGATCGTTGTTGCAGTATGGCGATGTTGGGGGACATTCAAGGCAGTTAGGCTCTTAAAAAAAATCAAATTAAATTAAATTTCATTCCCAATTCAAACAATACAACTGGGATCAAGTCAATGAAAGGAGGACAGTTAATAAATCTAACTTCAACATTTCACAGGTTCCAAACTATATTCAACCATCAAGTTTAAAAGTAAGAGTTCATGCCAACAGCAGCAGGCGGTCTAGACAGGCCTTTCTTCCTCAACTAAGTTCATTCTACGACTCCTACCAGATTTGAGCATTTGTTTGGGCAATATTTTGAAGTTAAAAAAAATATGATAGGTCACCCAGTTAGTGAGATGTCAGGGATTCTTTGAAAACACATTTCACCCCTTTTCACCCGCTTAGTTATCGAATTTCGAAAAATCTATTCTTAGTGGGTGCCTGCGGGGCAAGGGTAAACTTCCCTCAAAATTTCATGGTTCTAGGACCAGCAGTTTGGGGTGTGCTTTGATGAGTGAGTGAGTGAGTGTGTCAGTCATGTCACTATTTTTATATTATAAGATATATATAGATACGCTCAGGTTGATTTGAACAACACCGACAAACTCCAGCTGGTGATTTTTTATGAAAAAATAAGCGGGAAAGAGCTTTTGTGCTTTTTTTCATAAATTTATACTGTGCCGTTTGTAGGGCACATGCTCGTTTTTTTTGTTTTGTCCAGTTCGTCTATTAGTAGTGGTAACTAGATAATTTTTTTTATTTTGACAAAGTTACTCCACCCCAGCACTGGTTATTTCTTTAATCTTCGGTAAAATTGTAATAATAGTAAACTGCTTATTATCTTATAAAGAAAATTTCAGGTAATTAATGTGCAGTTAATGCAGTGTGGTATAATTATGGAACAGTTCTTGTGTAATACTTCTGGCCAACTCTAATCATGATCTGATCATATTTGTTTTCAAGTGAATCAAACAAATTTTTTATTAGTAAAATTTATATTAAAATATTATGTTTTGATTATTAAAACACGTGTGTGTTTTAAATTATTATGTTAGGTTATATTGTTCGATACTGTCGAAATACTATTTTGGTAACATCAAGTAGCTACGACTCTATGCCGGCCTATAACCTATAGGCATTCCTTTGTCTCGACCTTGTTGTTTCTTATACATCATGGCGTGAACATCAACCAAACACTTGGTGTTCTTTATCCGTTTGTAATGTCGTAATCCGACAAGTTTTCCGCCTAGGCGGTCTCCCCGCCACGCGGTTTCAACTCTTTGCTATGTAGAAGGAAGCCTATCCAGTATTTGAGGGATTTGGCTTGTCTACATCTTCCGATGTAGAAGTAACATTATTTCTACTCGTCCTTTTGCTGTACCGTCATCGGTAGCCATGGGCGAGTTGGAGAAGTAACGTCTTTCGGGGGTGGCAAGAGTGTCCCCATGAAGGACAGCCAGGAAAGTACAGCCAATATATTTATTTTCCTTCTCTCGTCTTAACTACTTGATGTGCACACAGCACTAATTATTCTATTTGAGACTTTCTTTTATATTTGATCACAACCTCTGCAAAATTAATTGAACAACGAAAATTGAAAATTTGTTAAAATATGTAATATTAAAATGTAAGTTAATTAATTTGTTTTGTGTTGGGGATCCCCTTGTTTAACTTAATTATGATATTCTTAAGCCATACGTGCTTTTCTTGATTTGTTAATGTACCGTATTGGTTAATCTACATACACCAAATACTCATTGCGCAAAGAATTCATTGTTATCTAATCTACTGATCAAGGTATTAAAAAAAATTTTTTCCCTGAATTATTACTATTTTATTTACTAGACCTAACTCATTTCATAAAGTTTAATATACAAAGGCTCTCATGCTCCTAAATTAAAAAAAAAATTTTTAATTAATTTGTATGGTATCTTAAATTAATAATCTTTAATGTGAAGTGTTGGCGAAAGGAGGCTCGGCCCTTTCTCTGACCTATAATAAGGAGCACCGATCAACAACTTGTGTTCACGTTAGTGCTGTTTTCCCCTTTCTTTGCTCAGCTGGCCTAGGAGCTGTCTTGATCAGTTTACCCTATTGGTTTACCCTTCCTGGACCTCCTGGGTTGGTTGGTAAAGTTTGGGGGAATTTAGCCAAACAGTACAAAAATGGTAGCAGATGCTCGTGGTTGTTGATTTGTGTTTCCTTTTGTGCATGCTGTTGCATGTTGCTTCCCTATTTGCTTTGGGAAGTTGGTACATGGCGTCTTTCACTCAGCGCCACACTTTTGGTCTGCGCTAGGGTTAATTTAGGGTTTTTGTTACTGTGTGTGTGTTTTTGTGTTTTCTTGTGGGAACACAATTTTTCTCTGTGTTTCTTTTGTTACCTAACCATGGCAACTATAATACATGAATTTCTGCGAAAAGATGAGTGCCAATATGAGTGTACCATCAGAGGTACACAGGCACCTGAAAATACTGCTGCTTCTTATAGAAGCACCTTGCGTGCAGCTTTATTGATTGAGAAGCCCATTGATTAAAAATATTTAGAGTCTATTGACATTGATGAGGAATACAAACACTGTGTTTCTAAGGTCATATTTTTAAAAGAGATTTTTGATAACCTGGAGGATGATCCTAGTTCTCCTACGTACCCCAGACTTAAAAATAGGTTAGCCCACCTAAAGAGGCGTACAGAAAACCTTTTGTGTAAGTTTTCTGAAAAACTTACGGAATCCCAGGTTCAATCCCTGGAAAATATTAAAATTCGAATTCAGGAAATGTTTGAGGCTCTCAGTAAACTCGAGGCTCAGTATTTACCTCCTCATACCTCTACAGGAGAAACTTCCCAGACTTCAATCCTTTCCTACCAACTTGCTAACCTTGAGGTCAGTGCACCAACTGGTACCAACCAACTTTCTCAACCTACACAGTTCAACCTAGGTGGTAACCCTTCTGGAGCCACCACACCTCTCTGTGTACCTGTTTCATTGTCACACCAGGCTGTACCTTTTTTTACTTCACCTTCTCCACACAATAACGTTGTTTGTGGGACTTATCCACAAATGTCCACTTCTGTGTTTCCAACTACACCTAACCTTGTTTCACCGGTCTTTGGAAAAATTACTCACCCCCTTGAACGAATGATGCGTGATTTCCCAGCAACTGATGGTTTGCACGTGCCTAAATTCTTAGAATATTTAAAGAATATTGTGAAACTTCAGCAAAGTAAAACTGTGCCAGAAGCACAACTTCTAGAGTTAATTACCCATTTACTCAAGGTGAAAGAACCAGATTAGCCATTTCACAACAATTTTCTTTTGATGCGTACCATGCTGATATTCTACATTTTTTATTCCTGCTAGACTTCTTACACAACTGCAACTCAAAATGTTCAACCGTCTTCAGGAACCTAATGAGTCACTGTCTGTCTTTGCAAGTAGCATTAGAGAGGCTGCTATTGTTTTGCGGTTGACGTTACCTGAAAGTGAAATTGTCAACACTATTCTGGAAGGATTAGCACCTCAGGAACGCTCTCGCTTAGTTTTTGTCTCAAAAACCTACTTCTTTTGCAGAATTAGACATGGCGTGCATACATTCTCAAAACATTCGGTATGCTGACCAGAAACGTGTGCCGACCAGAAACGTGAAAATATATTTCACCAATACAAACCTACCAAAACATTTAAAGGTAATAAAAAAAGGATACCTAGTGATCCTAACCTTAGCCATGTGACTGAAAATCCTGCCAAATTGCAAATACCTACCAAACCTCCTCAAACTAGCTTTGAACAAAAACCTTCTATTTCTTGTAACTATTGCAAGAAACCTGGTCATGTTATTTCAAATTGTTTCAAGTTAAAAGCAAAAAACAAGGACCGCGGGGAAGAAATGTGAGCGATCTTCCCTGTAATCATGGCAGTCCTGCCAATTCTCAATATAATGCTCACTTACTAAAGTCTGTGAATCTTTGCCATCGTTTTCAATATCTTTTCGGTTCGCATAAATTTGGTGACAAGAAAATGAATTTGAGCATATGTCAAGTAAATTTTCCAAATGTTAAGAGTATTCAGAAATTTCCAACCCCTCGTGTTGATGTTATTTTAGGAAGATTAACTAGTAATGCACTTGTTGACTCTGGAGCAGCGTGTTCTATTATTTCTGAAAAACTTTTTGAAAATTTAAGGGAATTAAAGCTGATAAAGTCTGTTGAACCTTGTGATATTCAGTGTTACACAGCATCCAGAGAAGCTTTACCTATTTCTTGTTGTGTTACATTTAAGATAAAAATTGGACACTTTACATGGAAGCATAAATGTCTTGTTTCCAAAAATCTTGGATTAGAATTTATATTAGGTGCTGACTTTATGAAATCCACCGGACTTGTACTAGATATTCAAGACCAGAATATAATTTTCAAATTTTCTCCCAACGACAAAATTTTTTTTTTCAGATTGTAAACAGAATCAGAACATTTCATCTGAAATAAAGGCTTAATCAAAAGTAATTGCTGATCCTTTTGCTCATTTGGACAAGTTACAACGGTCAGCGATTAAAACCCTGTGTGAACAGTTTCCTAACGTTCTCACCTGTAAATTAGGACTAACTGATTTATTAGAGTATGATATCAAACTAATTGATAAGGAATATGTTAAGAGCCATCCATATAAACTAGCACCCCCTAAAATGGAAGTTTTGAGAAATCAAGTTCAGGAATTGTTAGATAAAGGTGTAATTGAACAATCCACATCACAATATGCCAGTCCAGCCTTTTTAGTGCCTAAACCTAATGGAAAACACCGCATGGTGGTTGATTTTCGTAAAGTTAATCAAAAGATCGAACTTGAATCTGTTCCTCTTCCTGACTTGCATTCTTCTTTTAATTGGTTTGGAAAAGCAAAGTATTTTACTACTATTGATCTTAATGCAGCTTATCATCAAATTCCTCTATCAGAACAGTCTAAGCCTATTACCAGCATTTGTGTTCCATGGAACCTTTACCAGTTTACTCGTGTACCTTTTGGTTTGGCTACTGGTGCTCAGGTACTTACTCGTCTTTTGGATAGAATATTTCATGACATTAAATTTGAATACGTGTATAACTATCTTGATAACCTTGTGATATATTCTGAATCTTTTGAACAGCATGTGGAGCATCTTAAAGAAGTTTTATTACGCCTAGAAAAGGCAGGTCTTACTGTTAATCCTAATAAAGTTTGTTTTGCTGTACAAGAAATTTCCTTTCTTTGTCATAAAATTTCTTCAAATGGTATTTCTATTGATCCTGAGCGTACTCGAGCTATTAGAGATTTTCCTCCACCCTGTGATGCTAAAGGTATTACTCGTTTCATAGGCATGGTTCAGTTCTTTGGTAAATTTATATCTAACCTAGCTGAAAAGGCAGAACCTCTGAACCGTTTGCGTAAAAAATCTGTAAAATTCGAGTGGGGTGAAGAACAACAGCAGGCATTCAACATTAAAAAAAAAATGATATAATTCATTCTCCTGTTTTGCGCATGCCTGATTTTTCTAGAGAATTTATTTCACAAACAGATGCTTCTAGTTTGGCCTTAGGAGTAGTCTTAGCTCAAGAGTTTGAGGGTGTGCGGCAGCCTATTGCTTTCGCTTCACGAACACTCACACCCCAAGAAATAAAAGCTTCAAATATTTATGAATTAGAGTGTTTGGCTGTAGTATTTGGCATTGAAAAATTTTGGCAGTACCTGGAACATAATGAATTTCTTCTTGAAACTGACAATCAAGCTTTGTCGTGGCTTTTGGCTCACCCACGACAGTTGGGAAAAATTGGGCGCTGAGTTGTCAGGATCTCTTCATTAAAATTTAGAGTGCAGCACATTAGAGGATCTCAAAATGTAGTTGCTGACACTCTGTCACGCATGTTTGATAATTCGAAAATTTCTGATGAACCTGAAAATCTTCCAAATTGCAGTTTACTTTCTGATTTTCCATTGGCATTTACTAATTTACAAGAGCATCAAGAATTGGATGATGAATTAAATCAGATTATTTTAAAATTAAAATCTGGAATAGAACAAATACCTTATTTCTTGTCCAAAGGGATTCTATGTTGTAAATCACGTGAAAATCATAAACGTGCTGTGCTACCTACTCACTTGAAACCTATGGTATTTGATTATTTTCATTCTTCACCTTTGGGGGCACATCTGGGTATTCACAAAACCATTCAGGCTATTCGACAACATTTTATTTGGAAAGGAATGAATGCTGAAATTGCAGATATAGTAAAACTTTGTAAATTATGTGCTTTAAGTAAACCTGCTCAGAACACACATTTAGGATTTCTAGCTTCTGATGATGCAACCAAGCCTATGGAAAAACTTTTCATTGATTTTGTAGGTCCCTTCCCAAGAAGTAAAAGGGGTAACTATACATTATTAGTCTGTGTGGCTGCATTTTCTAAATTTGTCTGGTTTATACCTTAGAGAAAAGTTGATTCCGTTTCCACTGTATGTGCTCTTCAAACACAAATATTTAAAAATTTTGGTGTTCCTTCTTCTGTTGTTTCTGACAATGGTTCACAATTCACCTCAAGGATTTTTCGGAACATGTGTTTTTCTTATGGCATCCGCCATATCACCCTGTCTCCATACTACCCACCACCCTCGCATGCGGAACGTTTCAACCGAAACCTCCGTTCAGCTCTCATTGCTTTTCATGCGACAAATCAAAGTAGTTGGGACAGTAATCTTTCTTGGCTTCAAATGGCTTTCAATTATGCCAATCATGAATCACATAAAACTAGTCCTTTCAAACTTGTTTTTACTTATGCTCCAAATAATCCTTTGTCAAACTTATGGAGTTTAAATTATTTATTGCCGGATGATCCTAAGGACATCCGACAAGTTTGGGCAGCAGCCCTTAGGAATTTAAAACGAGCTCATGTCAAAAGCAGAGCCAAATATGACAAACACCGGGTTGACAACCCGTTTAAAGTAGGCGACCTTTTCCTTTGCAAGGCCCATCCCATCAGCAACGCTGCTGATAAGAAAATGGCTAAACTTTGTTACCGTTGGTCTGGTCTCTACCAGATCCAGCGTTTTCTTACGCCTGTGACGGCTAGTCTCGCTGACCCTGAGACGGGCCATTACATAACTAGAGCCCATGTCTCCCACCTGAAAAGGCATTATTCTTCTTAATTTTCTCCAAAGTTTAGGAGCTGCAGATTCTAACTGTGCATTGTATTTTTTGTTGTTCGCTGGCTAGTTACCAGCATTGTCTTGATTTTGTGACCTCGACTTTTGTACAGTGGTCTGATCACCCACTTGTATTAGTCTTTTGGTCTATTCATTCGTGTGCGCGCACCAAAAAAAAAATAAAAAACTGCAGTGCTAGGTTAAATTCATTTTATGCTAAATAAATTTTATTATTAAAATTAAATTGTGCTAGTTCAAATAAAAGTTAGTTGGGATATATATATAATATATATGTATATAATATATATATATGTGTGTGTGTATGTGTGTGTGTGTGTTTGTGTTATTTCCTCTTGGTGAATGTTGAGTTCATTTCATTTTTATACTTGATATTGGTTATTTCGGTTATATATATATTCTTGGTGTATTTTGGGTGTGTTGTCAATATATTTTTTTGGGAAACCTTCTTGTGGTTAACTAATTTCTGGGAGATGTGTAGACGCATATACCTTTGTCTTAGAGTTGAAACACAGGATATAAGAGTTCTATTCAATACCGTACTCATTTAGATGATACCATACATTACAGAGAACAAGATATTCAAATACATGTTATAGTCATCGATGTGTATAACATATTCGCCTGAGTCATCCCAGAAAAATCGAAGAATTCCATCTACGTCACGAAATATGTGGACGACATATTGCATGAAGGATGTGCCCCAACAAAACTTCAAACTGACGTGGAAAGAGTTTTACAACGCTACACTCAAGCATATGATAAAAGTATAACATACACCAACAGTCCATATGCAGCAATCTCAAAACACCCAGTTTCGAGAGACTCGATAGTTAGCAATGTAGTAAAATGTGGTAGGTATTATTTAACAGTTAATGGAACTTACAAACATTTTGACCAAACTTGTTCGTGAGTATAATGATACAGTACACTCAACTACACACATGAAAACTGAATATGTGAAAGACAATTCCTTACTAGGTGCAGTGCACCCAAACAAAGAGAAAAAGGAATCACACAAGCTTACAGCTAATGTCTGCGACCTGGCGCGAACCTGAAAACAAAAGGGTGTGCTTGGAAAACTGCAAACTGGAGCACATAACTATGCCATGTGACACATATATGCGAATCGGAGCCCAGGTCCTACTGTTTAGAAGATTTGTTAAACATACCCAATCGTGGTAGTTTCTATGCAGATGAAATCCACCCTACTAGATTTACCGATAAGTATTTGCTGGGGAAGGTTTTGAGACGACGAAATATATGTCAAATGCTGAGGTTTTCCAGTTCGCTACAATTCCTGGGTTGTTCATGTAGAAATCTAAAGATGACGTTAAGGAATGTTATATACATTTCTCCTCTCTAACTGATTTGCTGCAGTCGTGACTCATTGACCAAATCGTCGAAATCTTCGCTGGTATTGTTGATATCTTCGGCAGAGACGAGTTGTTCTCCTGTTGTGGCCGCGACAGCTTCGGGGTCGGTGACGAGCTGTTTTCCTGTGACTGCGACCTCCTCGACCAAGGTGACAAACTGTTTGATATTGTTGGCGATCACATCAAACTTTATGGCGACATCTTCGCCTGTGACCACAACCACTTCGGCCATGGTGACAAGCTGTACACCAATGTTCGCGAACACTTCGGCCATACCTGGGACATACTTGAGTATGCTGGCAAAATCTGATGCTGAATCATCGCGAATCATAGGTGTCGCTTTTGCTACGAGGATTTTGTATTTAAACTTGCATTGTGACGATACTAAGCTGAAGGATGTACAAATACACAAAAGCGTGGTTTTAAAATGGAATTAAAATATGCATGATTATTATATTTGATCTGACATTACAAGGTTATAGCTGAAACAATTTGAAAGATGACTGGGTATGTTTGCAAGGGTTTCTGTGTTTTTTTTTTTCATGTAGTATTACATAAATTACATAGTAAATATAATGCAATGTTTTAAAATTGTATTAGTTTTTTCTATCATGTGCATGGTTATAACTGAATAATGAATTAAGTTATGGTTGCAATCATGATAATTAAAAAATATAACTTTACAGCAATAAGAAATAAGCTCTTTTAAAAATATATGTGAAAGGTACTAGTGTAATGCAGTATGGGAAGTAGTGCATAATCGGGGATACTATGGGCGCGGAGTGTAGGAGTAGTAGGAAGTAGCGTTGGCGGGGGAATGGTGTGATGAAAAACTGTACGCTGTTTGGGTGCTGTAAACTACATGTTTAAACAGTGTAATCATATTTAGTCCTAAGAGGAGACATTTTGCATGTAACAAAATTAAAAAAAAAAAAAAAAAGTTGCATGAAATACATTTTCAGAATTTTTTAGCCTACTTTCCGAAAGGAAAAGAATGCTTATGAGATCACCTTCCTGCCTGTGTGTTCTGTGGGTGAGTGCATGTGAGTGTATAGGTGTGTTTCCTTGTGTGTCCCTAAAAACATCTGAATCAGTGGACCTTATTTCATCAAACTTTGTAAGTATATAGAAATTAGCAACCTGACTTGACTTTTATATATTTCGCTTGTCTTTTCATATTTTCGAAATGGTGGCATTTTTAACATTTTTAGATCAAACTAGATAACTGTGGAACCATAACTTATAATTGCGTAAAACTTGGTACATATTGACTTGACTTTGTGTAATTCGTTCATTCTATGTTTGCATTTTCAAAATGGCGATTTTTTTTTATATTTATGTCATAGTATAATATATCTTAGTAAGAATTTTTCAGAATTTCATCAAACTTGGTCCTAAAATACTTCGTACAGAGCTGACTTGACTTTTGTGTATTTCGTTCAATCTGTGTTCATGTTTAAAAATTGCGGTCATTTTAGCATAGTAGTATATATCTTATGAAATATTTTTCAAAACTTCATTAAATCTGGTACACATATACTACATACAAAGCTGGATTGACTCTTGTGTATTTAGGTTATTCTGTGTACGTATTTTAAAATGCCGGCTATTTATGTATGTTTAACATAGTATTACACATGTTAGGAAATATTTTTTTCAGATTCTCACCAAACTTGGCACACATATAAGCCTACTACATACAATCTGACATTATTTTGTTTACTTCGATCAACATGTGTTCATATTTTCAAAACGGTGGCCATCATTATATTTTTAGCATAGTATTACCTAATGTTAGCTATTTTTATATTTTTTCCATAATATGCCACATGTGTTGAAATTTTTTTTAGGGATACCATCAAACTTGGTACACATATGTTACATAGACTACAAAGCTGCCGACTTTTCTGTATTTCGATTATCATGTGATCATATTTTTATAATGGCGACCATGTCATATTTTTTTTGTGTAATATGACTTATTAAGGGAAAATTTTTTACGAAGTTCATTAATCTCGGCACGCATATTCTAGTTAGTTAGGTGGCACGACCTTAGTGTATACCGTTCGACCTTTGGTAACATTTTGAAATCTGCGGGCATTTTTTATCTTTATGAGTGACATCTCAGAAATTTTGTTCCAAATTTTAATAAAACTGGGTATGGATATATTGATTTTTATGCTGACTTAATTTTTTGTATATTTCGTTTACCGTGTGTCTTAATTTACATTATTTTTCAATATTCCTAGATGTAAGTATTCGATTTTAACCTTCAGGGTTAATTTGTACCCTTTTTGAGGAAGGTAGACTTATCGGTTATGCTAGAAACTTCTTTTTTAAAACTCGTTTTATTGATTTTATTGGAAATGGATTGGGCATGAATATGTTGGTTAGTGGAGGGGTGGGGGTGTACTTGTCAAGGGTACATGGGAAAATGCTTTGTATTTGAGAAATATATCTAATTAACTTCAGTTTTTGGATTAAAAATATTATTTTATTAATTTACGAAAAACGATGGAGTGTGTTAAGGTAGAACTAACTATTTTTCTCAAAACATGATTATTACGTACATTTAAGTTAAATGTTGAAGCATAAACTATTTAAACAATAATAAATACCATTCCTAATTAAATTTAAAAAAAATAATTTTTTAAAATTTGATGTCTGGTACCTAGCCTTATAACCAAAATGCCGCCTGTGTCATTTGCCCGCATTGAGAAGCCACAGGAGCCAAGTCGATTTTTGTGTAATAATGGGACGGAGAGAAATTTTAGAAGTAAAACGGAATTTTCGACAAAAAATGAAATTTCTTGTTTTCTTTTGGATTTTTTCAAATATTTCGGAATTTTCTAAATTTTTCTAAATTTTTATCTTTGGTGACCATGAGGTATGGGCAAAGGTCAAGGTAATACAAATCCAATATGGGACCGGGGGATCATCACAACATAGAAAAATTCGCCCTCGCCAAAATTACACCTACCATTTTCTGACCCCGAAGGAACATAATAATTATACAGTTAAGTTTTCCCAGGTCAGTCAAGTTAGTAACCCCCCCCCTCTCCCAATTTGCTGTTGAGATTGAGATTGGGGTTAAAACGACACAAAACCTGACTTTGTTTTATGATGCTTCAATATGTTATATTTCGTATGAATAGGCCTATTTGTGCTACTTGTGTTATTGAGACATAACAACAGTTAGTTATCTACCTGAGTCAGTATTGCTCGTATAATGCGCAGAAGTGAATCATAGATAAGGACGATATTGAATCGCTAACATAGTGCATGATTATCCCTACACTTGACTGACCCGCAGTTGGGCGTCCTCTTGTGACTAAAGGCGATATACGTCTCTGCTCACCAAACTTTCAGCCATGAATTAACTTTAAGTGTGAAATAAACATTAAACTAATCTACTTTTCAACTGATCTGTTTTTAATATAACTCTTTCAAGTAAACTATTTTACGTGAATTTTTTTGGGATTATACAGATACTTGAGAAACTTTTGTAATATGTGATATTTAATATTAAGGCTTAATATCTAAAATTTTATTTCAACATTTATAGTTTGTGAAATACTAATTTAGTAATTTTTAAGAAAATATACACAAAAACTCTTTTTTTAAAATGGTTACCTTTAAAAATGATTTATTCATAAGTATGTAATTTAAACATATATTTTCCATTTGCACTAAGTGATTGTTATATAAATATATGCAGACTTCTTAAGGAGAAGTCCCTCTTTTGCTTTGCATGTATCTTAGTAGTATTGTTTGATTTGTTAATGTACAAAAATAGTTTGTAATTATGTAGGTGGATTCAGAAGCAATGTTTCTAACGTAGAATTATTATTTTTTTTTTTGGAAAAAAATTCTGCTGTCTGTAATGCGTACTATCATAGCCCATATGTACGTTAGAAACACGTTATTCAAGTATTGCGATAAAATAAGCATTTCTAAATAGTCAACACAGGTCCCTTAATTTACAGAACTGACAACCTTAATACTTCAATAACAAGAGTTGCATGTCATGTTGTAAAATTAGCAGTGAATTGAATATAATATATATATATTTATTTATTTGTTGCAGAACACATAACAGCACAAGGCGCATATTACAAGCCAGTCGTCTCTTTTACATCACTACGCGCCAGTTTCCAAGTGTCTCTGTACTTTTGTGAGGGATGGCCTTGTCGGAGTATTTGCTCAGTGCATGTCTGGCTGCAGTACTCAGCTTCGTGGTTGTGAAGTTTGTCCAGAACAGACGCTACTATCAGCTGGGCTCCAAGATTCCCGGTCCTCCTGGACTTCCACTTCTAGGAAACATGATCGACTTAATATTACATTACCAGGATGTTATGGACTTCATAAAGGACCTACATATTCGATACGGGTCCGTTTTAAAAGGCTGGATTGGAATGCATCTCGCCGTCGTACTGACAAACCCAAATGACTTAGCAGTTATATTTAACAGCAGCAAAACCTTGTCGAAGCCAATACTTTACCGCCCTCTGACCTTAGTTTTTGGAAATTCATTGCTCACAGCTAAAACAAACATGTGGAAAAAGTACCGAAAAATTATGAACCCGTCATTTGCACGCGAAATTATCGACAGCTACGCCAGTACATTCCATGAGAAAAGCAGGGCGATGGCTGACAGACTAGAGAAAGTCTCCGAAAAGGGACCTTTGGACATTGTCGAATACACAATGATGTGCACGCTGGACATAATCACCGAAACAAGTTTAAGTGTACCAGTAGACATACAGGGAGGAAATAAACAACACTGTGTCATAACAAACTTTGCAAAAATTGCTGAAATTGGATCATCAGTATTTTTTAGGCCATGGCTGTGGTTTGTGGAAATTTTAAAATGTTCGCATTTATATGATACTATTTCCGAGTTGGTTGAACCTATTCGCGAATTTGTGGACATGGTTGTGATTCGTAAGAAAAGTGAATTGTTTAATGCTGAAAATGGTTCTAGAAATCATGATGAGGATAAGCCCGATCGTACCATGGTAAATAATCGGCAAGGACTACTGGAGCACATGCTCACAACTACGGTTATGAAACCTGAACTTCTTTCTGATGAGGAATTAAGGGATCAGATTATATTCGTTATAGGAGCTGCTACTGATACGTCAGCCTACACAGTAGCATACACGTTAATGTTGTTGGGATTACATCAGGATGTGCAAATGAAAGTGCTAAGAGAACTAGAAGAAATTTTTTGTAAAGACGTGCAGCGAACAGTCACTGCAAGTGATCTCAAGCAAATGACATACTTGGAGCAAGTAATCAATGAAACACTTAGATTGTATCCACCAGTTCCCTTAATCGGTAGAAGAGTTGATGAAGATGTATGTATTGAAGGATACATTTTACCTGTCGGCACAACTGTTCTCATTCCAATTTATCTTGTACATAGGGATCCTACCTGTTTCCCAGACCCTGATAAGTTTGATCCTGACAGATTTAAACCAGGAAACACTTACAATCGTCCAGTGTGTTCATTTATACCTTTTACCTCAGGGCGTCGCGTGTGTATAGGCAAGAATTACGCTTACATGGCGATGAAGACAATGCTTTCAGTTGTGCTTAGAAGATTTGAAGTTCTCGAATATGGCAGGAGAGAAGACATGGAGAAATTAAAGTTTGAACTCGTCCTGAAGTTGGTCAATGGACACAAAATAAAACTCCGGTCGAGAAAGTTGGGATGTGATGTGTGAAGCCTACTAACCTTATACAAGACCTTAAAGACTTTTTACCCAAAATGTTTTAAATTTTACTGACTCAAGCGAATCTTCCACTCAAAAGGTAAATATTTACAAATAACTGTAATACTTGGATCGGTTTTTAGAATATTCTGGATAGTGTAAATTATGAATAAAATTGTACATATAGACTTCACATACTTCTCGATCTCACTGATTATCGCAGCAAATTTTTACCTGCTTTCCTTCAGTCGTGGGACAACTGCACAAACCACTTCTACATTATTGTAGAATATCTAGTTATGTCTGAAGAAACTTTATTTTGATGTTCGGTTATCAAATATTAATAATAAATACCGCAAATGAAAATATCAAAATCTGACTTTGGAAGATTTAGTTTTAGTTAAATGGAGAGAAGTGCAGATACACATAGATTCTAAAGTAAAGAGTGTTTTATGTCTCGAACAATATGTTGTAAGTATTCTTGATTTCTGGGTCAGGCTTGGAGAAGCAGTCCTGCGTACAGTGGTTTTTCTTAGCATCTTGGCAACAATAAATGGCAGACGTGTAACCGACGCATGAGTTAACTTGTTTTAAAAATTCCCGGACAGTTCGAAAGCTTGAAATAAAAAAAAGTTTAAACATTTTCCCTTTTAATGTGTCATACTCCATATTTTTGTATTTTTGGGAGTGTGAAATGTTTGCATAATATTTTTATTATCATTTCTAAGCACTTAAACGAATATATATATATATTAAATTCTGAAACTAATCACTTTACGTTTGTTACTGTCATTAATATAATGGGCTTCTAACACGTGCAGTTAATATAACAGATGCTGAAGTCACAAAACCTACGTCTACATGACATAGCTATTACCGCATCAGTGACTATGATGATGTAAAATTATTTACCCGTGACTTTGTCATTCAGCTTTTCTACATTTTATATTTCCATTCACACGAACCAGTCCTCAAACGTTGTCCTAATATGGATACAATAAAAGTAAATACATTATTGAGTTCGTTAAAATTCTCCTGGCTGCAACATTCCTGCTAAACTAAGATAATATCAACAGGTCGTCTGTAAAGAATTAGAAATCAGGCCCCACCCTCAACAGCGATTATTATTTTTAATTGTGTATAAAATCAAAATAGTCTAACAATTCACATCCTCAGTGGATATGTCAGGTCATTTAAAGAGCATAATGTAACGGTGTCAATTTAATTATGGAAGTTACATATCTGATATAAATATTTCACTTCCTTTCTTTTTGGAATGGTTTTTAAGGATAGCAAGTGATATGGTTTTAAGAGAAATATCGTACTAGTTGGGGGGAAATACGATTGTATTTTATCTTATAATCTTATTAAAGGGGTTGCTCAGATAATACTTGTTTAGTGTTGATGTTGTATAAATAACACAGAAAATTAGTTAGGAACTTTATCCGCGATTTATATTACGTGGCACAATACAAGAACAATTACTGTTGACGCGGAGGGAGGCAAATCGTGAACAATTATAATTTAAGTTATTTATCAATTCAATTAAGTTAGCGACGACAGTCCTGCCTTAATAGTTGTTGGTTGCCAAGGCTTGTGTTATGTAGCGATTACGGAGAACACAGCTGGACGACCTGATGCATCTCGGCTTGGTGACGATATCTAGTAGACTGACAGACAGGCGACAGACAGGCTGACAGACCACCTCAGTAGCGTGATTCGCCCCTTTATTGTGTCGTTTGTGTCAACTCGTTAGCTCTCCGGAGTGGGGAGATTTCGCTGCTGCATTAAGCCGTGTTTAATGTTATATTTCCTTGGCCGAGTTCGCTTATTTGAAAGCTATTCCAGGCGGCCTACTTCCCAAGGCCTAGCTACCTTGGGTTTGAACCATGGGGTACATCATGGTTCATACCACTAGGTACAGTGCTGTTCAGAATAAATGAGCGCACTCGTGGAGCCAAAAATAATTCTAAATGTGCCCGCACACCTGAGCGCGGCAGCAGGGAGAGCCCACACATTCGGGCGCTGCCGCGCGCTGCGCCCTGCCGCTCTTCGCCCAAGTGTGTGGGGATCCACTTATTTGCATGTAACTAAACCACGGGGTAAAAGTCGCTGCTCTCCGCCGCGCCCAAGTGTGCGGGCACCTTTAGTCCCGTTCGGGTATGCTCGGCATATTCGGCAGATACACTAACTCCCAGGCGCCAAGCATATGTGCGAAGCAGGTGCGTTTTCCAGCTCGCAAAATAAAAGTTCTTCGAGGAATAAGTACACAACTCACGGAGTTGAAAATGTTGGCATGCTGCTCATTTCGTTGCATTTTTTTAAACATTGTTTGCAGAACTGCAGACATTTTGTGGAGCACAATTAATGAAGAGTATATACAGGACAGTGGATTCTTACATGTTGGGCATTGAATTTGCGAAATATTCCTTTCCTTATGTAATGATAATTTAATTGTTACAGCTTCAAGAACAGCATTACCGAAAGGAAAAGTGACTTATTCTCGGGTCCTGAGCACGCCTCAAAATATAAAAAAATTATGAATAAAAAAGTGGCATAAACCTTGATCAATTTGAAACTTTTAATGAAATAACATAAAATGTACAACCATATTATGCATTTATTTTCTACCGTTTTTTACTTTTTTTTATTAAAACGTCTGCGCTTATACGTTAGGAATTAAAGGGCTACATTTGAGAGTGGCATTAGAAAACAACCTCAGAAATACAACCCCGCCTATGTAATTGTCGAAATAATCTATGCTACTTTCCGTATCTGAACATTTCCCGTCGAAATGCGACTCAAAAAATTAAACTTTAAAATAAAAAAACTATTTTATGTAAATATTTAGCTCCTTAGTAAATCCGGTGAAAGCTATTTTGTTAAAACAGTCAAATATTACAGGCATATGGAGTGACACTGTTTTAGCAGATGTCAATCACAGTTAAGTGTATAATATCCAATTAAAAGCATCATTCTCTGACTAAATGTGCTGTAATATAAAAATACCACTCTTCTTACTTGTTAGGATTAATTAGAGACCTAAAAATTACACAGTTTCAGTAAACTGCACATTTTACTGCACGGTGGTTATGTGTTGTAGTCTTCTTAAGAGTGCGTGGTACATAAGCCAACGCTAAATGCATTAATCTATAACTGCAGGTTTCTTGCAGCCAATTTGCGAAAATTAAACAATATCAATCCTAGACAATAGTTTTAACTAACGTTTTAAACAAAATTGTTTCCAATGTTACGAACTTCTGAGGCACAATCTCTGACGCCGGAACCTCATGCATTTAACTGCGGCGCAAGAGATCACGCGTAACGAATTAGTCATTCTGGATAAATATTTACTCATAAAGATGGCAAATACCATTATCTAGGATTGTCATTGAGTATTTTATCCATATTGGCATCGAAAAAAGCTTACAAATCAATTGATGTTTTCAGCGTTCATTTATCTACCATGCAATCTTAAATGGTCGTTAAGTACAACGATTTCGAGTACAAATTTTTATTTTTCCTATTTCGTATAGGAATCATATAATTTTTCTTCTGTTATTGGTTCGGTGTTATGAGAGAAGCAGCAGAAGACATAAAAACATTTGCAACTTATGTTGGTCTCTCATCAATTCGTAGCACTTCTGGTTTGTCTCAGTGATATGTGATATGTTTTAAGTCCGGTTTTCGTGCATATTAGTTTTTGTGTGACAAAATATAATTCCAGTACTGTGGATGAAACCACGTAGTGTAGTAAACCCATCGAAAATTACTTAAATCACAGTCAGCACGAACTTTTGAATGAAGGCTATTTTCGCACACATCTGCAGTGAAATAAAAGCGACGGAGAAGTTAAATGATGGGATGTCCGCTGAAAGTGTTATAGATAATCGACGTATAGTGTGTAATTTTAGGAATCTAGAAGGGAAAAAATTATATTTTCGACCAAACCCGAAATGGTAAAATAATATTTTTACTTTAGTGTAGAGGAACCCAGGTGTCAGACAATGTCTGTTTCCCTCGAATAGTGGCAGGGGTCTTGCCAGGAAACTTACTAACATGTCAATCTTGGCAGTGCTAATCGACGACTACGACTCGCTCAGATAAGTCTGCATAGTTCTCTTGGCTCGTCTACATTTCCCATTGTCTTCGTTGTGATTTAATCAGTCAATTGTGAAAGTTAATCATATTAGTGTGCTGTTGAGGCTGTAAGTGATTAAAATGTACGTTTTATTGATCTAAAAACACTTTTAAATAGCTGAGTACATGGCATGTATATTCAACATAATTATGAAAATTCTACTAGAGATAAAGTATGTTATTTAACATTATTCCATGTTGCGAATTTGTAAGAATTATAGCTACTAGGCCCCTGCCTTCGGCTATCTGGAAACTGAAAAATATTTTGCGCAAATTTGTGCACTAAACTTTTATTCAATATTTTTTTAGAATGACGCCGCTGATTTCAATTCTGTCGGTGGTTGACATATGGATTGAAAACAAGAAAAAAGTGAATATTTGACGTTCTACTTGACTTTGTTTTGCACCAAGAGGGTAAGTCACTACAAAATTATAATTCCATAGGGAACTTTAAGTGACAATTAGAAATTTCTCTTAAACAGTGGACAAGAAACGTAAAAAAAGTAGCAGTTTCTCTGTTACTGTTCCGCCGGGCTTTATAAAAATATAACCTTTTCTAATGATGTATCTGAAGCTATCTGGTGTACATAAAAGCAAGAGTGTATCTCTAATAGAACTTATAGGCCTCAGAAACTATCAAGTACTTGTTTTTGACAGGGCAGGTTAGTTGAGGTTCCTCTACACTCAGTCAGCCAAGAAAGATTATCCATGTCTACTGAAATAGTTCAAAGGAAATGGGGCAAAAGAGATTCAGCAGCCTTTTTAAAATAAGATACAAGTACAAGATGAATCTAAATGTGAAATAAGTTTGTTGGTTGATGTGCCGAAACAACAAACATAGGTAACAATAACAATAGGAATAGACCAAGGATATTTTTTAGAAATACCGAAAAGTTTTCTGAAATAAAGAATGATATTAAAGAGATAATCAAACAGTTAAGGGTAATTTTAAAGTGCATAAATTCAATTTCCAAATAAATTTGGACAGGTTTGTCGTCTATGTTGATAAGACGAGAGATACATACCTCATTGAGTACAGTTGGTTTTCAATGCATATTAGCCTTCACAAAATAGTATTTCAGTGAATGAATATTATAGCATCTTGTATTCTGCCAGTTGACCAATATTCTGAAGAAACTTAAGAGGCACAATACAAACACTGCAGACAATACAGACGCGTAAATCATCAATAAAGGACCCGAACATTGAATTACTGCACAGACTTCTTATCACCTTAGATCCGTAATTTACAGTCTACGAGCATCTTCTAAAACTAAACAAAGAAGTATGGATCCGGCAGTGATAAATTTATTGGAAACTGCGGATGACATGTATTCACCAGAAAATGAGACAGAAAGTAAATGTCCAGCAATAAAAAAAAATTAATATTTACAGAAGACGAAAACTATTGCAACGGATATCGTGTCTCTAGGAGAAGACAACACAAAGTGACTGTGTCCCATACCACAACCACACAAAACGTGCTCACAACACATGTGAAAAACACGAGTACCGAAGTACAAAAACGTGAGTCCAAAACCCAAAAACAAGAAGACACAAAATTTAAATTAAATTGTATCAAATTTTTGGCTTAAATTGATAAAATTGTTTTAGAAATTAATAATTCATGAACGAGAAAATAAATTTACTGAATATTACTCATAAGAATGGAAAATTTAATTTCATTTCAATGAAAATAATTAATAGAGTTATGATTTAAATGATAAAATAAAGTGTAAATTTAACTAGCGTAAAAAATATTACTTTCAAAACAAAAGTAAATAAACTAAGTGTGTCAATGAAAACAAAATATGATGCTGAAATTTTGTCAAAACTACTAAGAAAGAACAAGAGGATAAGATACTGCCTTAAAAGAGACGACAAACCCTGGTACCACATAGCAGGAACCGAGCAGGAAGCAAGCCACACCAATACCACCAGAGGCAGCTGGAACAGTGTGCTACTGCATGGTTCACACTGGGGAAAAAGCAGCTGCCTCGGGTAAACCAGCGCAACCTACCAATCCACCCAAGAAGCACCATGAAGTACCAGAACTATCAACAAAAATCAAACAACAAGTATCTATGCTTTCAAAGAAAAACCCTGGAATAAAGAAACAAACTAAGCCAAACTCATAGCATAACATATTAAAAGGGAAAATCCCATCAAAAAAAATTAAACAGGGTTTAAAAAATTAAATAATTTAAAAGACCGTACTACATAAACAAAACCAATAGAAAAAGGAATTACTATGACAACCAATCAACTGTAACACACGGTATTTAATATCAGATTTAAAAGAAATCTAGCAGACCAAAATATTGACTGTAGAAGTAAATACCGAAGGAAAAAATCTCAGTAGCAACAGAAATGCTTGGTCACAAAATAATTAGTGTATTGGACAGAAGTAGATAGGTTATGGCGGTGTTGGGACAGTGGAGTCGGTGTGAGGCACAGTGAGGCACCGCCCGCCATCTTGAATTACACCTCAACCGCCATATTGGATTTTACCTTGACCTTTAAAACCGCCCTTGACCTTGAGTGCAAAATTTCCTAAAATGTATTCAAAATTTCCCGAAACTTCCCTTTTTTCCCGAAAAATTTCCCTTTTTCCCTCATCTCATCAAAATTACATTTGTGGATGCCTCAAAATCAGCATGACCCATTTGTCTTCTCAAAGCGGCTGACATGAATCATTTCTCATGATTCATGCAAGGAACTGATAATCAATATTTCAAATACAATTAAATCAATTAATAAAAATTTATTCTTTAAAAAATTAGATTTTTTATTATTTATTTTTTTTAGAGACACGTACTATATATGCTTATGTCTGCCAGCATCTTAGCTATACTCGATCGATCCACAATAAAATCAATCAATATTGAAAAATCCATTCAAATGAAAATAACTTTTTAATTGCTTATAATACACAAGGATGTTTTACAGTAGATCAGATCACCCCCAAACAAATTCGAGTTATAATCAATCGATTTACGATCAAATCTATCAGTTTCCGAAAAACACTAAAAAAAGTAGGTAAATCAATTTTGTTTATAAATTATATTGCACTCACGTTATAACCATAAAGATCGGCTTCGAGTACACAACCTTTCACTGACATAAGTATACCCGATCAACTATCGATAAAATCAATCAATTATTTGCGATACTTACACATAAGACCCTTCGACTGATTTCAAACATGGCAGACACCATCCGAACAATGCCACACTTTCCAAGCAACTGATATATCATATACATATTCATACTACTTATGCAGACCACCCCCCATCACATTTCACCCCTTCCCGAACTCCCTCCCATCAACCATCCCCCCTCCTCTCATGCTCTACCCCCCACCTACCTTACCCCCCTTCTCAACCCCTTTCCACCCCTCCACCTACTCCCACCAACTCAACCCCCACTCTCTTTCTTTCCTGTCACAGCCTTCCCGAACTGTTATTACACTCATCCACACAACCATATACACAGATACAACTTTCCCTATACTCAGCCCCACAATATATGTATATATATAATATCACACGGCCGAATTCCATACAAGTTTTATTTTATTTTCTATCATGACTCTACCTTTCCACTCATTTAATGTAACACAGGGTACAAAACACAAATTAAAAAAAAATAGAATTTTATTTGCAATATAAATTTATATAAAAATCATACGGTTCCTCTTGAATGCATACAATCTTCCTTAAAAAATCATTTCAACCATATCGTTGAAACTCCATTAAGCCATAGTATTAATTTACAAAAAAAATCCAAACCATTGTTCACTCATAAGCTTCAAGTAATTACATTGCAATCTTGAAGACAATGACCTCCTAGCAGAAGCTGCACCAATGGTACATTGTCCTAGATAGAGACATCGCCATCATTCTCAATGATGCTATCCCAAGAGATATCGTTGAGTTAGTGTACATTTGCGAAAAGCATATGGTCATAGTCAAAATGCTCACAGTCACTAGCGAAGCTGATGTTGTCCCTCTCTTCATACCGAAGTGTTCGCCAAGACCAACGATCAGTTCGTTACCAGCAACGAAGTACTCATAGTCATTCACAAACGAAGATACAGTTGTATTTACCAAGGTGGTAGTGAACATAGACGAAGTGGTGACCAACTCAGCTGAAGTGCCAGCGAACATTGGCGAACAGCTCATCGTCATGGTCGAAGTGGTGTCGAACATTGACGAAGTGATGACGAACATTGGCGAAGGGGTGACGAATGGTAATGAAGTGGTGACGAACATTGACGAAAGGGTGACGAATGTTGACGAAGAGGTGACGAACATTGACGAAGTGGTGACGAACAATGACGAAGTGGTGACGAACAGCTTGCGATCAGCTTGCAAACATAGGTGAACAACCCGCGATCATTATCTCCACCCGAGTGCACATCATCTCCAGCTAAAACAAACACACATCCACATACGGAGAACTGGTCATCATCACGTGCGAAGAATCGTCAGATTTTAAACGAAGTGACGCTCGACCGTAACCATCCAAACAGATTTTGGAAAAAGAAAAAATGTTCATGTTTATTTCTGAAGTGAGCCAAGTACATTTGTTCGTAGTTGAAGATGATTTACAGCACCTAGGCTCCATCCGGAACCTTTCATTGCCATATCTTCTTCCTCTTGGCAAATCTTTCGTATACTACTTTCGATGCTGTTTCTGATTTCATCAATGTTATAAATGGGTACATTCGTAATCTTGAATGCTTTCCTGCATTGTGTACTTTCGTACAGATCAGGGTTAGTGTAATCACACTCCAACCATATATTATATTTTAAAGCTCCGTGATTTTCCATCTCTTCTGTAAGTTGCCGTGTTATATATTCTTTCTTACTGTTCGTAAATGTACAAATGTCTTTCGATGTACCTGACGAGTTCGTTGCAAACATATGTCTTCAGAATACCTCGGAAAGCAGATTCCTTCAGTACGAATCTATTTTTTATTAGTCATATCTGCTACATGTACTGGTGTTAGCAGCTTTAGCTTCACACATTTTAACATGCTCGCTGTGTGCTTCCCGACAGATTTTTTCTCCATTGTTAGATGTATCAAAACACTTGAACTGACGTCAACACTTGTAAAATCCCAGTGTTAAGTAAATCCATCCTATATTCTTAATACATTTTCCACTTTTCTCTTGTCGTCTAGCATTACAACCATAACTAAAAAACTTATCACAGTTTCGACACTGATAACATTTAGCTGGCTTAGTTTTGGATTCACTTCGTAAAGTAGATGAGTTATCCAAAGATTCAGTTCCACACTCAGGAACATCCGAAGAAGTCGTTCTAGGATTTGTTGTCGATTCCATCCCAGGAAGGTCTTCGCCCGAAGAAGCTGTTTTACTCTCCGATGATGTTGCTGCCATTGTCCGGAAGGTAGTTGTCTTCCTTCTACTCTCCTCCATTGCAGGATCACTTATTATGAACGCTCAAAGTCCTTCAGGAAGCTATACGATGTTCTTCCTTCAGTATCTGCTGATATACTAACATCCACGTTCATGTATGGCTATTTATATAGAGGTCCTCTAGTCTGTATACTTAACTTTTGCTTCATCTCTTGTACTCTCACACCTGCATCTTCACAATGTTAAATATGCATACATTCATACATGTTTACATCTTTCATGTCTTCTAGCGTGGCTATTTTTACTGAAAGTCTTGTCACAGAAACGGCATAGATATCTCGATGTCGAAGAATTTTCTACACTCATTACAATTGGACCAGAAATGTCTGAAGGTTTCATAACTCCTTCACCCCTCGTAGTGGAAAGTTCTAGTACGTCGCAAGCTTGTGCAATAGTAGAATATTGCTGATTTATAGGTAGTCCAACTTGTCCTTTACATATTTTCTTATGCCTGTGAAGCCTTAGGCCCTTCAGGAGGGACTGAGGGACTCCAGCTACCTCACCCTGTAAGGGTAGCATTAATCTTAAGCCCTACAATCCCTAACACAAGAACAAAAGGCAAAAGGATACATCTGCTACTGTTTGGATCATAGCAGGTCGATGAATAATAAATTTTTAAATTAGCCAATAAAATTTCCTCCATAAAATTACTTGGATAGCAAACAACTGAAAATAACAAAATACACTTTTGGTGCTTATCTACAAACTACCTAATTTTCAGGTAAAGTTCTCAATAGTCTAGGCAACAAAAGGGAGCGAATTATTTAGCTGAATGGATATTCTTTGGTATGCAAACCGAATGTTTTTCTTGAAAACACTTTCTGATTACTGTTCCGGTAAACTTTTCAAGAAGGCAATATTACAGTATCTCCGTCTTAAAAGCACAAAGGATCCGTTCACGTGCAAAATAGTCAGATGTTCGTCTCTTGCGAATTTCTGGCCAGAAATATTACTATCGCTGGTTACCTTAAAATCCGCCGGAAATTTTTACAAAACACGTCGAGGTACTGCAGTCCAGCAGAAACGCCACGTTGCCTAGGCTGGTGTTGGACTGGTCAAAGTGGGTGGTTGTCGGCGGACTTCTTTCCATACTCAGTAGACATGCAACAATTTCAAGCATTTTCAAAATAATTATCATCGTGAAAGGCATTGCATAATCCTTCCTCCTTCCACTGTATAATCGATAGTCATCCGACCCTCAAGAACTGGCCCGATACCCCGCCAGGAACAACTCTTCTCTGCTTCACATGTGCTTCAGACCGCCGCTACCGTGACAGTGTCTATACAGTTCGCTCGTCTCCCTCCACTGCCTCGCAGCGCCACTTTCGCTCATGCCTAGTTTCCGTTGCACACATAGGCCTACACCTACTACATATCATACTAAAATATAATAAAACCAATACAAAATTATTAATAGTATAACTATTATTTACCCTTTAAATATTTATATTATAACTAAAACCAATTAATCTCGCAGGAAAACCAACTTCTCCAACACAAATTTCCTAACTTGACACAAATGTTCTTACTCGAGACAATCGCACTTGTCTCACCTGTTTAAATTAACATTTCGTCCATACAGTCTGTGACACTTGTCACATCGATACGGCATGGGTTCATCTTGCATTTACTTATACTATGCCTCCTTGCATCATGAGCATACACAAATGTATTGTCACAGTAGTTGCATTGGTGTATAGAGGGCTTTGACATAGATACTCGTGAAATATCTTTGATATGATTCGATCTCTTCTCCGATAATGAAACATGTTTATTCGCTTCACTAGGGGCCAAACCATCATTATTTAGTGGTCGAAATTTCTTTGAATATCGATTTACAGGTAGAGGAATAAGTCCTTTACATGTCCTCATATATATTTTCAAGTTGCTGAGCCGTACAAACTTGGTTTTGCTGTTTTCACACCAAAACATATTTCGATTATTATTCTGAAGGCACCCTGCTTCATGCTGAAGTTCAGTTTTTTTCTTCATAAACACCTTCTTGCAGTAAGAACACGAATATCTTCTCTCGAAATATTTTCCCATCTTAACAGGAGAAGATGTTAACTCATGACAGTCATGATAACTACTGTGAAGCCTACATTGTACCTATTGGAATTGTTGGAAAAATGGCTCACTATGCCACTATCTTTTCATTTTTGTGTTTTCATAAACTAATTAATATTCATTATGACTATATTATAATTATTATTTATTTAAAGTGATTGATATTGCGTTACTGCAATTGCTGGAGTAACTTTTCTGTATACCATTCAATTCTTATAATTATTATTCTCCTTGATGTTGGACTTGTATATCGCCTGGTCTACATATACTGTATATTCAATGAGGGTTTGTATATATTTCTTGTACATAGGGTATTAATTGCTGTAAACTTGACGAATTCCTATGCTACTGTACAGTTATGTACTTAATGTAGTTCAATGGAGTAATAAATACATATATACATACATACGTCCGGCTAACTAAGAACACGTTACTGCAGCCTGAATCGGTGAAGGAAAGAATGACTGTAACGAAAACTAAAATGTACTGAAACATCCAGAATAAAAATATAATTACTGCGAATGACACCAAATTACTGTTAGTACAATGAAAACACATTAATATCAATAAATAAAAATAAATTAAGAAAATGAACCTAAATTTACGAAAATATAGACAAAACATTTTAATATTTAATTTATATTAGTAGTGACGTAGATAATACGGCACAGATTTTACAGAAGTATGACCGTCATATTTCTCTGACAGCACGGATTTTAACAATAATAATAAAGTGTCTTGCTACAAACGTTTTTAACATATTATATTGTTCTCAATAAAAATAAAATGGTAAATAACTTCGTAATTTTGCACATCGCTCTGAAAACTTTTATTGACATGTTCAGTTTTTTTCCCTTGCAAGGAACATAAGAATTTTTATTTTCCAAAATAAAACCCTTATTCAAGGGAATTATGTTGTGTTATAAAATATATTGTATTTATTTTTAATATCGTTTGTTCGTTCCGGTGGACACTTATAGTTCGTAACAAGTGAAATTAGGTGTATTTCCACTCAGATAGGTCAACTCTGCTTATAAACAACACAGTACTTACAATTATCTTTAACGCTGTAAAATATATATTAGCACTTGTCGATAACTAAAGCGATCGTAGCAAGACCCATCGGTTTCATTATGTAACATTCGTTAGAATGACTACCGACATATCAAACTGCAGCACAAATCGCTGGGCCTAGGAATGTGAATTTTTTTTTTGTGTGGGTTCTCTTTAGATCGTAGGCCAGCACTAAGAAAGGATTTTTCGAAATTCGACCTCTAAGAGGGTGAAAAGGGGTGAAATATATTTTGAAGAAACGTTGATAAAGCTCGATCCCAACGGCCTATCGTGATTTTTTCTTCAGAGGGACACACATAAAAATTCACGATAGCAAATTTCAGGATTTCTCGAAATTTAACATTTAAAGGGGTGAAAAATACCGTAAATGTGTTTTGATAACTATCGATATCTTTCGAATCCGTCGGTATAGAGAGTTGGTTTTCACTTCAAAATGTTCCTTACGTAAATATCCAAAAAGCAGTTTGTCGATTCGACCTCCATGCAGTATAAAGGGGGGAAATATGTTTTTTGTGAATCGTCTATACTACTGGAACACAATTGACTATTGTCGTGAATTTTACTTTTATATTTAACGCATACGAATGACCAACACAGGACTACAAGATGTTTGTAAATTTGATAATTAAGGAGGTGAAAATACGTGAAATGGCATTTCGATTCTTCTTTTATATCTTTCGAGCCAACATAGACATCGAATTGTTCTTTGCTTTAGATTGATGCTTAAGAAAGTATCTGAAAAACCATTTAAATGCGTTTTCCGAATTCGTCCTCAAAGAGGTAAAAAAAGGGTAAAATATGTTTTCGATCCACAATCGATACATATAGACCTCATTGATATTTTATATAGCGACGTGATTTTTGTTTAAGACTGATAGTTACTCAAATACCTGAAAATTAAATTCACGAATTTTCAAAACTCGCTACCTATCAAGGAGAAAAGGGGGGAAAAGTGATGGATTGTGTTTTCAATTAATCATCGATATCGTGTTTTTCACGTCCAAGAGACACCAGTTAAGTAGTTTAAAAATTGATTAAATGGTTTTTCGGATTTCAATGTCTTAGGAGGTGAAACGACCTTAAATGCGTTTTAGATTAATCCTCGACCCGCCCAGAATCGAACCCGGATTGCCTTAGTGGGAAGTAAGTGCTCTAGCATCTGCTACAACCGCGGCCCAAGGAAACTCGAGGACATTAAACACACCTTCATTTACTTACGCTAGCAGACGCGATAAATAGTGACAAGCTAATAATACATTTCGAGTATTTAAGAGGTACGTAAGGTGCTGTGCTCGACCGTCGTAACCGTTAATATAACCAGCCTGCCTTAGTAAACACGTGTGAGAGACGACAAACTATAATTTTACATTAACTGGACTCTTTTTACGATACTGTAATATCAACTTCTCTTCATGTAATCGTTAATGTCATCGAAGTGAACATTTACATAAATATAATATGTTTCACATTATCGTGACCTTACGTTTTCGTGTAAATAACAGAACCCAAATCATAATAGAATACCTTCTAATGCTGAGGAATCATTTATAAAACAATGTAAAAAGTAGTTACAATCAATCCGCAACAATACCATAAGCAAACATTTTTCTTAAAAATATAACTAGAAATGGTTTTTTAGGGTGGTTACTTTTGGTTTTTCTACACTTGCTAGAATTTCTGTATATCTGAATATATGTACGTCATTGTAACCTAATATTGCCATAGGTATTGTCACTAATACAAATATGGTTAGAATCTGTGTTTTTAGAAAATATAATGATTACGGTATTTCAGTGAATGCTTCTATGTGTTTATGTAAGTTTAGTAAACTGCTTCTAACATTTCTCTTGCAATACTAAGTTTCACAGGAAAAGTTTCACAGAAAGTATTTGCTTACATTTCTTTTGGTTAAATTACATTGCTGAAAGTATTTCTTTACATTTAAACATCAAGATAAAATTGAAACATTTTGTAATGTACACCTTTAAAAAATGTATTGGTTAATTCTCTACACCATATTTATATGAGTGTTTAGAAAGTAGGTATGATAAAAAAAAATGGTCCCCTACCGTAACGTGACGTACGCGCATTACGAAGTTTTGGGGCCAAGAAGTTGCAGTGTTTAAATTTCGAGAACGTTAATAAACTTTGTGATCACCCTGTGAATACGTCAGAGGACCAAAGTCTAACATAGGCCTCATTATTTTAAGAGTGCGTGGTAGATAAATAAATGCTGAAAACATTAATTTATTTCTACACTTTTTTCGAAGCCAATGTGGATAAAATACTCAATGACAATCCTAGATAATGGTATTTGCCAACTTTATGAGTAAATATTTATCCAAAATTACTAATTAGTTACGCGTGATCTCTTGCGACGCAGTTAAATGCACGAGGTTCGGGCGTCAGAGATTGTGCCTCAGAAGTTCGTAACACTGGAAACAATTTTGTTAAAAATGTTAGCTAAAACTATTTTCTAGGGTTGCTGTTGTTTAGTTTTTGGAAATTGGCTTCAAGAAACCTACAGTTATAGATTAATGATTTTAGCGTTGAATTATGTACCACGCCCTCTTAAGACTGCTTGGCTGTGCTACTCCACTGCAGTGCCCCCAAGAAGAACGTATTTGACAAGTGATTGGGAAATTTTGAACTTTCCTCGGCTGGGAGGCCTCCCTATCTTGGTACTATGTAAGGCAGTGGCGCCTCTTCGACGTAACGCATTATTCTTCAGACGGTAAGGAGGTGACGTCTCTGTTGTTTAACTTTTCCGACGTGCAGACAAGGTATGTTGCAGCCTAGTGGTTTATCAAAATTTCCAGCTTAGTCTGAATTTGTCTTGCTATTATTTGTTGTTATATATGTATATGTACAGCTAGAGGTTGTTTGTCACCGAGCCATAGCGTTGGGGTTTAACGTAATTATTTGTATGTTTATTGAGCTGGTTGTCATTTTGAATGTTTCCCCACACGTTGTATTGTCGCTTTAATGTATTATTTTCCACATACCTTGTTTACACGTATAGTCAATTTTTCGTTCTATTAATATTTAAATTTAATTTACTGGTAGTTCAGTCAGCATTTGTTCTTTTGAACTTGTATAAAATTGGTGTTGAAGTACTGTATTCAACAAATAGATTTTCATATTTGTTAATTATTTTAATTAATTATATTTTGTTAAATGAATACTTTCAATTAATCATGCATTTGGTGGCACACGTGAACGGAAAGACTCGCGTATTATAACTTAATTTACTACCGGTAGTCCAGCATTCCTACACATTTTTAGGCAGCATTTAAATGTATACTGATGTTTCCAGTCTTGTGCAATAACAATGTCAAACTGACGCTGTGTTTGCGAGCTGAATAATTGTTAGTACAGTTTAGGATTGGATTTATTACAGTGACACAAACATGTTTTTAAGCATTTAAGTAAAGATTATTACAGTGGATTTCGAAAACAAATTTAACTTTAAAGTAAGGCGCCTGATTCATGCATGAGTCTTTCGTTACATTACGATCGAAATTAACGAATAATTGAGGTCAGTTTTATGAAATATTAACAAGACCTAAAATTCCACCCTTTTTTATTTCAAACGCACTATAGTCCAATACTTGACAGCTTGTGCATTTTTGTGAGAAAATGCTATGTCTTTTCCAGACCACTGATAAAAATACACTACGTTTCTCGGATTGTCAAATTGTGGTGTCAACATTAATTATGAGTAAATACTATTAAATATATGTCATAATACATGGAAATTTATTTCATAAAATGTTGCCAAACAATGTAGGATGTAGTACACAAGTTGATGACAGATAATTCAGCGCATTCATCTTAGTTATCAAGATATAGTTGTTTCTTAGAGGATTTGCTTAGGCCATTTATCTAGCTTCCCCAGAAGAAGATATATTTATATTTTGTAAGGTCTTCTGAAGTGGACGGTACCAGCTGAAAAAATATATAGACATCGTATATCACTTAGTAGAGGACAGTCATTGCTACTAATTAGTTTTCTTATAATCGTTTCAAACTGCATGTCTTGAAGACTCGCGCAGGCCTGCGCTTGGTACGTTCTTTCGCGGCGCTCTGTAATTGGCGTAACAGGGGAGTGCAGCAATGCGTCCACAAAGAGACGGCCTCGTCGGCTACGCCGTAAAACGCTTCGTTAAGCGCCAAGACGCCGCCACTATAGCACACACGGGTCCCCGAGCTTAGTGCTGCCGGTCGCCGCGACGACGTGACTTGCTGGCTATAGGCGGTTGAACGAGACAACGGCCCGTGTGCCCGTGTGGGTGTGGCCAGATCTACGCGGTGCGGACGAAGTGGAAGGCACGCGCACACATTCGAGAGGTCATAGATAATGTTAATTATACCACAGGTTAGAATGAAAATAAGTTTTCTTATGCAATAGTTTGGCACGAGGAAGAGTTTTACCGCTAGTTACGAAGTTATAGTCAAGTAGTATACTAAAATTAGAAACCGTAGTCAAATTAAATTTAATTTGGCTTTGAGAAGAGAGAGGTCATGTAATTGAATTTTGAAAAAAAAAATCGGCCTTAAAATTATCGGCATTATGTATCTTTATATTTACGAAAGATCTGTGAGTGGTCAGATTACACCCCTTTACCCGAGCAACAAGCGGCAAAAATGGTCGTTTGTCAAATGAGCTTTCTAACTTGTAGTATAATTAACCGTAGTTATGGAGCGTAGGCCAGTATTACACTGACTTCACGTTTCACTTTATCAAGTTACACATTCACATTCACGTAAGTAGGGTACGTTACAAAAAGAGTTGAATGGGACTTTTCATGCCCTTATACTTCCGTTCACTTTCACGTAACGGAATACCGGTTATTGTAAAGCTTTTTTGTTAGCGTGATACGTGAAGGAAGGATAACTGATCATCTCGGCCAGTCACTTTTCGGAAGAATTAAGTCTCCTGTTGTACCATGTTATGTTTAACTGAGTTTTTGCTCAATTTTCTTCGTGTGTTTGTTTTTCTTCATTGCGCTCTCGTAATATGCCACCTCCACGTCTTACGTACACGTGAACGTAATATAGTGGTGAGTGATGTGTGAAAGTGAAGTCATCGTAATCCCAGCCTTACTTCTGATCGTCTGCCGTGCCTACTCTCCTATAAGCTGTTCACTATAAACTGAAAACTAAACAGAACTTGTAATGTATTAAACATATATTTTATTGGGCCAATAGATGTTAAATTTTGAGAATGTAGAAACGTTTACACTGGTTTTCAGTTACATGGAAGTTTACATGATAAAAATTATAAAGATTACTACAATACGGCTAAAAGAAAACTTTAGACAGTGCTCACTTTATTGTGAACGGCCTATACACGCGAATAATATCGGCAGTGTTTTTGTGATGTGTGGAATCAGCAGTAAGGAATGATCTTATTAAAAGAGAAACTATGCAGCAGGAAATAATTACAGTGATGTCTTATAACAAATTATTAGAAGGGGACTTGCAGTTTCACACCTTACTTCATATCAATCAGCTATTGAATGGAAACGTTTCTGTTGTGATTTTAATAGACGTACTTTATAAAATGAATTGTTCCTTAAACTGAAGTTCCTTATAATGAGATTTCGTTATATCGGTTTACAGCTAAAATTTCTCCTTACAGATCGTTAGCATTGACCAATGCCCATGTTAACTACAACAGATTCGCAATGTACAGCGTCTGTTTTAGCTGTGCTCATGGAACTAGCCGATAAGCATGTTTCTAGGTTGTGTATCGGCACATGCAGGGAAAATATTTCCAAACAGAATACTAGTGTGCAGAGTCAGTCGAAGTCGACAAATTTACAAATTATGCAGGCATGTAACGAGATCTTAATCACATGTTGATACATAGCATAAAATAACTTAACATGTCGAGATTCTTTCGTTTTAATTCCACGGATTTCTTCATACCTATCGAAAAAATGTTCACGAATTTGACCTACTGACTCAGTAGTTGTGGAATATGCAGTGCATATAGTGTTGCATGTACTTATGTCTTACAACTAAAACATTTCCTAAACAATATCTTGCAACGCCATTTTTAGCCTACTTTCCTCTAGGAAAGATAGGCTTATGAGATCGCGCGTCTGTCTGTCTGTCTGTATGTCTGTAAGTCTGTATGTAGGCCTATGTATGTATGTCTGTATGTCCCCCCCTAATAACTTTTTATACAGCTCACGGTAAATAATGAAATTATTACAGACTATTATGCCATGACTGGTGAATACGACGCAATTTTTTTTATCGGTATACTCGCTATATTAACTTGTGTATAATAATGATAACTTTTGAGTTCACCAAAGGTGAATGAAGCGCAGATTTATCAT
>PNEQ01122205.1:0-23882 GCA_003012365.1 Medauroidea extradentata
ATATATATATATATATATATATATATATATATATATATATATATATATATATATATACATTGAGCATTAATTTTTTTCAGTTTGGTATTTTTGTTGGTTTTAGTGTCGTGCATAAAACCGTGGCACGCAAATTTTTACATTTACGAGCCATTATGCAAAAACTATGAAAGAAAACAAATTCGTTAGAGCAAAATTTAGCCACAATTTATGTCTAATATAAGAAAGTAAATATTTCTGAGACAAATTTACAAATTAAAATATGAAGACGAAAATTTTTATAAACTGTCCCCTTAAGAGTGACATTTAAAGAATGGTACATGCGTGTGAATTAATTTGAAAACTACCGCAAGTCTTCAAACATGATGGGGGTTGTTTTGCAGTACTTTTTAGATGTGAATACCCATTTAACACGCACACATCAAGGTGAGCCTGAATAACACCGACAAAATCTGGCAGGTGATTCCTTATGATTAAATATGACGGCAATGTAAGAACCATTTTTTCCCGAAATTGATTATTAAGGGAGCTGTGCACCCCCAAAAGTCGGATTTTGAAATAATTTAAATGAAATATTATAAAAACTAATTGTGATTAAGCGACAAATAAGCGAATGGTGTTTTCTATAATGGTGACCATTCACCTCGGATAAAGTGGTTGGCAATATCAACCTCGTTCATTTTAGAAATTGCTGTTGCAATCCTGCGTTTACATGAAACTTATTAATGAAAACTTGTAAGAGATTTATTTTATGTGTTTACTAATCAGTACGTTAAAATCAACAAGAAAGGTCGTCTCGTCCGAGCACTTTCAGGTTTGTGAGAGATCCGCGGTGACATTATTTAAGACAGAAAGAGCGTGGCCTGACAGGTAGGCAATCCACTACACACGGGAGTGTAACGATGATGAAAGACGGACACTGCATTACTATTATTTACCGATGCACACCACACTTTACACATTAAAATTACAGTGGGCGCTATCTGTGTTACAAAATGAAGTTACAGGGGTAGTTTCTGAAATTTCTCATCTCGTATCACGTACACGTTTTATTTAATTAATTATATGCAAAACGTCCGTATTAGTCTAAAAATCTAAACAGACTCCACCCGCATACTCCTAATTAATTAAAAATTCAAACAAGTCATACGTGCAACAATTACAGCCTAATATACGAGGTCGGCCACCTTGAAGTGTAAGCCTAAACCTGTGTTTATTGTAAACATTACAGAACGTATTAGACGTGGAACAGTGACATTTACGACTATGTACAATTGGACGATTATGTACAACCTCTGCGATTCCCGTCGTTGCCATCATAAGTTCACATAGTAGAACAAATAAGGTGTTGTACCTACATACAGCGTGAAACCACTCGGTATATCGTTCGATGCGACATAATATGTCATAGCCAAAGATTGTTCTCTTTCCCTGTTTTGAGACATATTTTATGATTATTTTTAAAGTGATAAATGTTACATAATTTTTTGTAGAATTAAACTGGAGAGTTATTCTATGGTTATAATTATTCCTTAGGGTTTTATGTTTCTGCCCAAAATTAGGGTAATCATCCACTGTTTTATTTTTTTCCCCGGAAATACATTAAAACGTAAAAAATTTATGTCATTTTAAAATCCAAGAAAGGATAACCTTTAAAATAACTGTCCTATTTTAAAATTATTTTTATAAATTAAACTTTGTACATAGCCTGGAACAGTTATCTATGTGTCATTGATAGTCAGGTCCCATAGGATTAAATATAAGGCCAAAACGTTTTGTTCATTAAATATATTGATGTCCATAAACTTTTGATAGTAAGGGCGACCTTGACTTCACTTCACTCTCATCGGCTAGCGCATGGATGGTGTTTTAGTGTGTCATACGCATTCTTTTTACGCTAAACCGCTTAAGTTATTACATTTATCCAATAAAAAGAACTCGCACTTGAAACTATCCGTCTATACTATACTATAACGTTCAGCAAAAGTTTTTCGGCCTCTCAAAAACGGCTAAAAATTGTTTTTTAGGCTGCTCTATCTCTGAAAACACCCCCTGAATACGTAAAGTACAAAATAAAATGCCTGCGTTGGCGTTAACGTCGTATTATTTGAAAATAAAATATAAGAGTCCCCGCTTAAAGTCCCATAAGAAACAGACTATACAAGGAAAACCTTGCACGCCAGTTTGGCGCGCTGCGAATAGAGGCGATATGCTTCTCGTCAAGCTTGGGACACTGGCTCTTATCTCCACGCTGTTCCCTCGCGTCAAAGGTGGAAATTCGACAAATGCACTCCTCTTAAAGGCCTCTAAAACCTCTCGCCTTACCTCTTAACAATAACATTTCACCCTTGACCGAAGTGTGTTTTCTTTTCGTACATTTGGCACAATGTGCACATGCGAATTAGTTACGTTAAGGAAATTAAAATCTCGTATTTAAGGCCACGCTCATGTTTCTACTTTTTTTTTTTAGCGATATAAATTTTTTACGCCCGGACGAGAGCAGATATCGAAAATGTGTTTTGCAGTTTTGTTTAAAATTATCTTCTCCGTGTTGGATGACTTTTTTCAAGGCAATAGACACTATGGTTTCAGCTAATTAAGCAATTAACAAAACTCTGGTTAATTTTTTGTTAGTCGAAACCGTATAATTTTTGTTTAAAAAAAGTTATCACGGCAAAAAACAGTTCGCAACAAAACTGCCAGGCAGATTTTTGATATCTGCCCTCGTTTAAGCTTAAAACAATAATTATCACAAAAATGTCGACACATAGGTGTTGGCAGGTTAGCCGGGTGGCAGCTGTAGTTTCGTCCCTTCCCCCCTTCCCCACCCGCCGTACCAGGGACCACGGCGACCGCTAACACAAGCCAAACAAGATAGCGGCTATCTCAGCCGACCCGCGCCCACATGACCAACACACTCCTGGTCCGCGGTTAGGGGTGATGTTTGGACAGTGTCAACACACTGACTCGCCCCAAAGCGCATCTATCTCGTGCCGCGTGCCACCTCGTCCGCCAGATACCTTCCAACCAACGAGAATAACAGAGCCGTCCTGAAACTAAACCTCATTAAAAGTATGAGAGATCCTCGCATGATCGCATGATATCCCTTTAAATCCGCTGGATGCTCACTCTGTCAATTATTTCGCGATCAACGCCAAATTATTTTTAATTGACTACATTTTGTTTCTGGCGGCATTGAAATCCAATATTTTGCTGTGTGAATATCAACTAAGTATTTTGTAGTTGCATATATTTTATAATTTTTTAATCTATGGTATACATCCGTGAGATAATATAACAATTTTTTCTCGTTTTTGCCTACTACATTCTGCTATACAATATAGTTTCCCCCTAACATTGTATTTCATTGGCCATATTTCCCGTTTTATGCGTGGATACACTTGTTGCTGGCTGGGTTAAATACTAATAGTTGGTGTACACATAATAATGATGATGTTTCTGCCATCAGGTAAAAATACAGTGAAATCTCGTTACAAAGAGTATGGTATATAACATTATCTGTCCTATAACAACAGCTCTATAATGCACCATCTATCCATAATACATATAAAAATATTTGGATATAGCAACAATCCGCTATAAAGACAGTTTTTGTTGCCATTTACAGTTGTTGTTATAGTGAGATTCCACTGTACTAAGATCATGTCGACTGTAGCACTTTAATTCTCAGGGGGGTTATAAAGTAATGCGTAATAGCTTATATTAGGCTGAATTTTTTCTGCTGTCACTAAGGTAAATATCATTTTATCTCTATAACTATTCAACATATTTTTGAAAAAAATATTTCACAACTGCAATCGATTTAATTAGAAAAAAATATTTTGGTGCTCATATATGTATTGTTTTTATCTTGCGTAGTTTTTGTAATATGTGGGGATAAATAGCGATTCTTTAGTGCTCATTCTTTAGTATTAAGCCGTAGGTAATATTCCAGTGCTGTGTTCCACATTATGCCTGCTTTAAAAGATGACTGAATAGGAATGAACTGTGATAGTTTTAAAAAAATCATGCGTTTATTTATTTATTTTCTTTTAATTACTACTCGATACTTTAAAACTACGTACAACACAGTAAATTCCTAATGAAACTTGTTTACCACGTTTATTATCCATCGTATTTCTTAAAAAATAACGTTCCATGCCGCGTTCTACACCAAGTAGTTACATTTTGCCAGAAATCTGAACTTAATGTAGGTCACAATTTTAATACTTACAATGGTTTTGTTAAAACTATATACTGTTACGAATTTTAATTTGTTTGAAGAAAAATGAGGACGGAATTGTAGATGAACCTTTGGTAGTGTGTAAAATGTGTGAGGTTATCCGAAACACACAGTGATCAATCTCGTTAATTTCCATAACTGCGTTTACAAGCTCTGGGCTTGTGTTTCCTTCCGGTCATCGACAGGAGCATATTTTCATCAGTTTCCTAATGCAATTTGTTTTGATTATTGATGTTGATCGATTGCGGAAAGCGTCTGTTGCCCTGTCGTGTCATCCCCATCTCAGCGACAAGTAACGTTATGTCATTTCTTCATTGTAAACGTTTAACCAAACACACCATGTTACAATGGACTGTAATTAAGCAAATTTAAATTGTATATGATAAAATTGTGACTTTGTCAATGTCTTATGGTTTAGTTTCGCATTCGTTACAAAGCGTGAAAATGTTGAATACCAACGGTATGTTAAATAGTGTTAGTGCTGGAATACAAGGGGACTTCTTTGAGTAGATATTAAATAAAATGATATTGACATATGCCAACATGGTAATTATTGCTGCATTATATTACAAGAAATATAATAATTATTATGGCCGACGATTTCTTACTAACAATGTAACGCCTTAAAATATAACTGTATTACTTTCAATGACGTTTTACACTTTTCAGTGTAGTTTTCGGACATATGTTGTTCAGACATGATTCGAATGCGTATATATGAAGAAAATCTGACGGAGTTTCTGTATTGAACCCTGGAACATTCGGTATATAAATGCTGCTCAACATATACTTCAATTTATGTACACAAATGCTAACCGAAAACATGTGAGGCATAGTTTTCACCACATTTTACAAGCAGAAATCTGTCGAAGTAGTAAATGACGGCGCCTACATGGAACTGTTTAGAGCGTTGCGGACTCGGATGGGAAGAAGCTCTAAGGGAAACAGTGTTGCAGGGTTCGTTAACGATGTTTTATAATTCGTGTAATGTTTTATTGAAGTGCTCGATCTATATACAATGAATTTCATTATGAACTATGCGCTGGGTACACGTAAGGTACTTCCCCCAAAGAAATTTATACATGTATGACTTTTATTGCAACACATTTAACCAGTCAGGTAGGCGGGGCTTTACATAACATACATTCATATGTGCTCATTTATTAATTCTCATTGTACTCGAGTAAACAGCAGATATGTCGTCAGAAAGGGTGGAATATATATTGTGCAATTGGTAGATAAGTAAGTGGTTTAATAGGTACGTGGTGTAGAAAAGTAGTCAGGCAAATATATAGCGAAGAAGGATAGTACGTAAGAATTTCGGCAGATAAGAAAATATGATAGTAAGAATGTATAGGTACGAAGATAGATAGTAAGGTAGATAGGTAAGAAGAGGTATGATAGATAATTAGATAAGTAGTTAGGAAGTTAGGTAGATAAGTGGATAGCTAGATAAGTATGTAGATAGATAAGTATGTAGGTAGATAAGTATGTAGGCAGATAAGTATGTAGGCAGATAAGCCTGTAGGCAGATAAGTATGTAGGCAGATAAGTATGTAGGCAGATAAGTATGTAGGCAGATAAGTATGTAGACAGATAAGTATGTAGGCAGATAAGTATGTAGGCAGATAAGTATGTAGGCAGATACGTAGTTAGGCAGATAAGTAGTTAGGCAGATACGTAGTTAGGCAGATACGTAGGTTGACATAAAAGTAGGCAGGCTGAGCAGTAGAAGTATTGGTGAGAAGTAGGCACATAAGTCAGTAGGCAAGTATATATGTTGATAAGTTAGCTTGTAGTTGCATATGTAAGTTAACATATGTCGATAAATAAATATATAGATGGATAGAAGTAGGTGGATAAGTAAGCATTTAAATGCATTCGTATGTTGGTAGAAGGATGAATAGGATAGGCATTTGGGTCTGAGGTGGTTTGGTGGGATGACTAGTTGAGTAGGATATGTGGTTGGTAATGATGGGCAGTTGGGTAGAATTGGTTGGTAAATAAACAAATTGCTTGGTAAATCCACAGATAGGTTGATAAACTGACTGGTAGGTAAACTGACTGACAGGTAGGTAGACTAACTTACGGGTAGGGAAAATGATTTGTTGGTACTTTGACAAATACATATACAAGTAGACTGTTAGGCAGTCACTATATCTGTTGAGAGTAACGTTGACCGTGCTGTTTTATAGAGACGTCACATTTGGAGGGTGACATATCGGGAGTTAACTGCGGATACCACCGAATGGACTAGAGATGGGAGAGGTTGATGGAGGTTGCAGGGGGTTTTCAAGGGTGGGTTCCCTCCCTTCCCTCCGCGACAGCTATGCGAGCCACTTACCACGATCAATGTCAGCCGCACCGTGGGCATTCCTGCTGACTGTACCCGGGTCCCTCCCAACACTCTCTCCCAATCGAAACTCGTGGAATGCGACACCCCCATCCCTCTTGCCATACCCTTGTCCAACCTGCACTTGCCCCTTGTGTGGATCGGGAGTCTGCCGATCGGAATTACTCTCCACCCGAAGACTGCGAGGTAAAGTTAGTGAGGCGGGTTCGTTGGTTGGCGGTGGAAGCGCTTTCGCTGAAATTAACAGAATTCGGGAACTCCTGGCTCAAGCATATCGCGCACTAAAGACGAAGTATTCTAGTTTACGGTCTGTAGTGCTTATTTCATCGTAGACTCGCGAATTATCAGTAGGGTTGTTGGAATAACGTAAAGGAATTTTAATATTTACTAACCTTTGTTTTCATTTACATTTTTAGTGTACTAATTCTTATTTTAGTATTATTTCACAATTTACAAAAATGAACATTTTTAATATATGCTCCCGCACAACAGCATAGTCGTTTAAGGCATGGGTCCGAGTTTCTCGGCTTTCGAGAGAATTATTATTTTTAACTCAGATGAGAGCCAAACTCGTGAAATAGCTTAGTAACGTAGTTGCAAATTGGTTTTACTAATATAATGTAATTTTTCGAGACAAACGGTATACATATTTTAGCTAATCTATCAATTGTGAGGAAATTTAAATAACTGACTAATTAGCCACCATCAAGCTGTATTCTGTCTAGACAAAAAAAGCACGTAATGAAAACCAGTTTCAACAAAGTTAGAGTGATTTTACGTTTTCAGTTTCTTTTTACGTTTTAAAAAATAGTTTTTGCTAAACATGTAGAAACTCAGGACCAAGTTCTTATGTTTTGTGAATAGTGGTATATAGCCTACACACAGTGCTTATTAGTCACAGAATATTATTTGTATTGGATAGCGATATTAATACAGACTTTTTTGACGGAAATATGTATCATGGTCTTGGAACGTGCTTTCTTTTTCGTATACAGCCCGTAAACGTAATCTTGCAATACTACATCTAGGACAAGTGATTGAATTGAAGTTTCTGTGTTTTTTTTTTTTTTTTTTCAGACGTACTGATACAACACAATGTCAATAACTTCAGGGCGCAGTTAAATTTTTTGCTTAAGCGTTAGTTGAGGCTGTCTCGTTCACTGTGAATATAAAGTTTTGCAATGTTTGCAAAGCGCTGTTTGCTTATTTATTTATACACATGTTTGATTGCTTATTGATTAATTAGTTGAAGTTCTGGTTACTCAGGTATAGTAATGAAAATCTGACAAGTCATCTTCCGGGAGCGCGTTGTTGTTGTCGGCTCGTTACGGACCGTTACTATAGCAGCATTATCGGCATGACTCTGGGCGCGGTTCACCTCAGTATTCAGCGTCTTTCTTAATTTTTATATTTGTACGAGATATTTCTTTTCTAATTTTAAACATAAATTGTGACTAAATCTTCCTCTTAAGAAATAATTTTACCTCTTGTAGTTTTTGCGTAACGAGTCGTAAACATCAAAATGTGCACTTTACGGTTTTATGAACGCCACAAAAACCGACATACCGAACAGAAAAAATTCACAGTGTATGACAATGCTGTAGGTTGTGATGTGACACACATACAAAAGCACACACACACACACACACACACACACACACACACACACACACACACATATATATATATATATATATATATATATATATATATATATATATATATATATATATATATAAGTGTTTTTAAAAAAAATCGTTGAAATTTAATTGTATATTTTCATTTCAAAATTCAGCATTTTTTATTAAATACAAAATTTATTTATTGTTTGTTTTTATGTAGGTATGTAAAATTATAGCCTACAATATTGTTACACTGTGAATTTTTTCGGTTTGGTATGCCAGTTGGTTTTAGTGGCGTGCATAAAACCGTAAAGTAAAAAATTTAGATGTTTACGACTCATTACGCAAAAGCTATAAGAGATACAAAAATTTCCTAATAGGAAGATTTACTCACAATTTATATCTAAAATAAGAAAAAAATATCTGGTACAAATATAAAAATAAAATAAGACGTTGAAAACTGAGGTGAACCGCGTCCTTAAGGATGAAAGTTGCGTGCGCGGAGACCCCGATGACTACCTGATATATTAACTGCCGCGTCTTACACTGTCTCTACAAATAACACATGTAGGCGTCTCAGTCTGACGTACCTCGTGACTCGGAAATATCTCACTTAATGGCGTCCCGGCGCCCAAAACAACGACGGCGATGATGACACTCCAGCCCACAATATTCCGCGGCTCGACGAAATCTTAATATAGCGATGTTTCGACGACGGTGGCACTCCGGCCCGCCATTCTTCGCAGCTCTCTAGCATCCTGACGCTTAATTTCGCCGCCCGGCGGCAACACCACGGTGCGCCGTCTTCCGTAGCTCGCCGATGTCTATTGCGGGCTGCGGCTCGTCAACGACTCTCCTACTCTAAAGCGTCTCGACCTTTACCGCCACTTCGCTTGGCTTCTACTTCGCGCCAAAAATCCCCGTCACTTGACCCATAAGCTCCGGATCGATTTGGGCCAATCAGAAGCCAGCTTCCGACGATGGCCTCGCCCCTCTAAGACAACAAATTCCCGCCAGAGCCGTATTTATTAAATAAATACTTCATTTCTTTTGTCTGTCTACAAAAAGTTACATAAAAGGGTTACTTGCTTGTTGACATGCCTAATATCTTAATTATTAAATAATTATATTGCAGTCACGTCTTACAACTATTGGCTGGCTCCTCTCCCCTCCTTCCAGCAGTTAGGGGGTGGCTTACGCGTGGGTGGGGCGAGAGGCCCCAGACACTTTATCCTGCACCTGCTCGTGTTCACAAAGACAAAATATACAAATTATTATTTTTCCGTATGAAACTTGATACAGTGGTGATATCTTTATGAAAATTATTTTATCCTCATCCTGACATAATGTCGAGAAGGTAGAGTGGTCACAAGACATAATTATGAATAAATATTAAATTTATACCAATTAAGTAACATGTATGTCTGTAAAATAGAATTGATCGTGGTGGCGACCATATGGCCACGTCAAATTTTCTTGAAATTCAACTATAAATGTGATGAGTGAATTCAGCTAATAAATACTTCACGTTTTGAAGCCTAGTTTTTATATTTTACATAATTTAAAAAATGTTCCCTACAGCATTGCTATATTAAGAGACTGCATGAATAAAAATGAATCCGGATATTTAAATAAATTTCTTTGGATAGTACTGTTACAAAATTATTGTTCTGGGCGCAACCACGCTCGATCGGGATGGAAGACTTCATTCTTGTCGCTGTCGCCTTTACCAACGTCACCTTCGCTGTCGAAGTCGACTCCACCACTTAACACGAACCGGCTAAAAGCCACAATCAGTCACTTGGTCGACCGCCGGGGGTTGTATTTATACCGAGCCGCGACGATGCACAGCTCGGAGGTGGAACAGGATGCCGCTTATTGCAACCCGAAGTTTCCAGGTGTTAGGATAATGATCTGTAATGGCTTAGACGCGTGCTCTTCAAAGATGGCTTAGCGGTGATTGCCACTGCTCGCCTCCCAGACAGCCATAACTTCAGAAAGTAATGTGGGCTGAGACAGGTAAGCACAAGGTGAGGCAAGCTATGTTGTCAGAGTGTCGGTTAAGTGAGGTGTGGGAGGGGAAGGTGACGTGGCCAACCGCATCACCTCTGCGCATTCAGGAGCTGTCTCGTTCCAGTAAAATGTTTTGGTTCACAAAGACTATATCTTAAGGGAGAATGTTAGACAATTATATTGTATTTTCGGTTTTGAGCCACAACATTTATTCACATTGTATTATAAAAATTTTCTCTTCGACAATGAATAGGATATATTCTTGATAAACTGCTTGACATTAATTATAATTAAATCTTTCATTATTTTATCATGCAGAATAATTGCAAGAGAATTCTTGAACGTTAACCTATAATTCTCTTGCAATGATTCTGCATGACAAATTAATGAAATATTTCATTATTATTTATCTAGCAGTTAACAAAGAATATATCGTATGCATTTTCGAAGATAAAATATTGATAATACAACTTGAATAAATGTTATGCCTCAAAGACTGAAAATACGATAAAATTGTCAAACACTCCTCTTACAGCTATTCTATAAAGGGAGCTCTCTACACTGGAGCCTTCCTAAATCTAGAACAGAGATTTACACGTTAAATTATTTTCAGCTGGCTCAGTCATCTTTCACGAATTCGTTTTCGAACAAAAAAATGTATTTCGACGAGAGGAAAATTTTTCTAAAGGATTGAATACGTGATTTTATATATATGCATGCATGTATAGCTCAATTTGTCAAGAACAATTCGTAACAGGTAATACACGATCGTGTATAGCACTGCATCGAAGTAACCTGTATTTTTATGTAACAATCACTACAATAGAATTTTATTTGTGACTATTATGAAGTAAATGCTGACGCAGACTTCTTGTTTGGTGTTTTATAAATCCAAGTGGTATTTTTGCAATTTGGAGTCACAGTAGTTCAAACACAAATACATTTCAACAATTTTGAAGAGGCCCAAAATCATGTTTGTGATAAACTAGCTGCGATATAGAATCTATATAAGCATAGTTTTGAAGTATTTGTTATTTTTTAAAGTAAACATGTTGGGAATAAGTGTAATAATTTTGTGTAAAGGAAAGAACGGTCGTGACACGGTACAACATCGTTCGTACACCAGGTATAGATGATCCCGGATAAAGTGAGTACTTTTGAAATCCTAGTTAGTTATTTCCTTTCAAATGGTTTATAGTAAAAATACGTTTTTTTATTTCTAAAGAATCCTTACGAACAATCAAAGTTTATACAAACTGTGCCACCGTCATCAAGTCACAATAAATATTACTTTCTAAATTATTACCCTAGACAATATGGTCTTCAAAACAGGTCACTTTATCGTGAACCACCTATACGTAATTGGGCGTATGTGTGTAGTTGTGTTGGCGGAGGTGGTGTGGGGAGGCAGGCAGGTTGGCTACTTGCCTGAGGCGCCACGACACACCTGACCCTTCTCTCTTATCTCCAGCCTCCGTTGCTACAGCGAGCAGTAGCAGTCGGCCAGGCCCAGGGAACGCGACGGCCTAATCTGATAGCCGCTCCACGCCTCCAGCCCGAGGGGACAACCATCCCTTTAGTTGCGAGAGAGGAACAAAAAGGAGGGGACAGGGAGACAAGTAACAAAAACTTTCTACCAGTAAGGACCTGGAGAAGAGGGAAGAAAGGCGTGGTAGAACAACCCTGGCAGCCGCAAAGCGACCGATAAAACAAAATATAACAAGTTCCGCAGCCAGAGAAGGATGGCTGTTTACAAGAGCTAACATGCGTTTCCCTCGTGTTTTTTTTTTTTGTTTGGCTCGTTTCCTAACGGAGATTTTCCCTTTCCCCTTCACTCTACAGCTCCTGGTCTTCTCTTGTTTTACGCCTTCGTTGCCGATAGGACACACCCAGGCAATACGGACACGCCTACTCATCCGACGCTAACCTGCTATTGGCCAGCCATGCTTCTATCTCGTTGCAGTAATAAATCTAGGTAACTTACATTTGGGTAAGAAGTTTACTGATGGATTGTTTTATCTTCATTTCAAGTTAAATGCAGAGCAAAAACTATATATACAACAAAGAGAAATCGCTTTGAGGCAGTTTAACTTCGGCAAAAATATTACTACTGCAAAGGGAATAACAAAAAAAATTGATGCTAATTTTGTGTGTGTATAATCATCATACATAGTGTGTATTTATTAATTTTATAATTGACAATATTACGTTCTTCGTAAGAAAGAAAGTAATGATTTAAACTGTAATATTATCTAAATTCTACACTAACTTTGCCATAAACATTACTCCTTAACTGTTTCAATGGCAGAAAAAAAATGTTGGTACAATGCAGACGACAGGCAGCAGGAGTCGGGTAGAGCAATGTGTGTTGTAGTATTTCGCGTGTTGCGGCAAAACGGTGCGTTTCCGGACACGAGTTCCTATGCTAAACTTATTCGTCTTGGTCTCCACTACAAGTCCTCAAAGCCTGTAAGAGAAATTTTGCAAACACCCTGTATTTATGTATGTGTGTAATATATATTGTCATAAATATATCATAATAAGTCATTATTAGTACCAAATTTTTTGGTAGTAATGAATCTCCGAGTTTGTATAATTTTTGCACGTAAAATATCGTAAATAAGCCAGAATCAAGCAAAATATTTTTTTCTTGGGAACGAACCGGGCATTATTATGCAAAACGCTTTCATTGGATTGCGCATTGCTCATGGTCTTGATTTATTTTTTTTACAGAATTTTGTAAAAATTTTGAGTCTATTGCACAAATAAAAAACTTCCTAGCATGACAAGACAGTGTGATGGATAAATAAATGCTATGAACACAATTTTAAATCTGCTCTTTTTTTTAAGTCTATACGCAAAAGAACTCCTAAAAATCATAGCTAACGTTTTAGTGAACTTCATGAGCAAACATTTACCCATAATGATGCATTTGTTAAGTGTAATATGTTGCGCCATAATTGAATTCAATATATTTCGGCGTCAGTGGCTGTTCTTAAAAAATACTTTACTCGAATAACGCGATGATTAGCGTTACTCGAATATTAGCTCAGAAAATTGGTAAAGCATATTGTCTTAAGTTTTATTGTTTTTGATATTTGCAAATTACCTTCGAGAAACATGCATTTTTAATAGATGATTTAAGCACTGGACTAACACTATGTCCCCGCGCTTTACATTCTGCATTCTGAATGAGTGACCTTCCTTCGCGCGAGTAAACTGAGACGGTTAATCCAGGTTAGAAAGAAAATGTATTTCCTAATGAGAGGGTTTGGCACGGGGAAAAATTCTGCCGCTAGTTTCGCTGCATTCGCTAACGGGATTAATAAAAATAGAAATAGTAGTAAAATTAAATCTAACTAGGCCTGAGAAACAGAAGTGATTTGATTTGCTTTGACGAGAAAAGCAAACGAAGTTCGCCTTTCAAATGATCTACTTCGCGTAATTTAACACTAACGATCGGTTTATTCACACTTCTTACCGATACCAGCGCTCAAACGGCGGAAATTGGCTCCGTACCAAAATTTTAACATAGATATTTCCAAGCTGTATTAGACTTAACCGTACAGCGAGACTTGATTGCACCAAGGTTAGTTCTGCTACAGGTAACAAAGATCAATGTTTAAGAGTGCGTGGTAGATAAACAAACGCTGAAAACATCAATTGATTTCTACGCATTTTTCAAAGCCAATATGGATAGAATACTCAATGACAATCATGGATAATAGTATTTGTCAACTTTATGAGTAAATATTTATCCAGAATTACTAATTTGTCACGCGAGATCTCTTGCGCCGCAGTTAAATGCACGAGGTTCCGGCGTCAGAGATTGTGCCTCAGAAGTTCGTAACACTGGAAACAATTTTGTTTAAAACGTTGGCTAAAACTATTGTCTAGGATTGCTACTGTTTAATTTTCGCAAATTGGCTTCAAGAAACATACAGTTATATATTAATGCTTTTAGCGTTGAATTATGTACCACGCCCTCTTTAAAGTTCGTCACAGAGAAAATTTCTGCCACTTGAGTGCTGGTATCGATAAAAGGTGTAAATGACCAATCACAGAGCTTTCTTGCATTTTAAGTTATATGAAGTTGATTTGATAATTTGAAAGCCAAAATTGGTTTGCTTTTCACTTTAGAATTAAATTAACTAACTTCTCTCTTTACCACACGTAGTTAAAATTAATTTTACTACGGTTTCGAGCACTGAAAAGAAAATCGTGTAGAAAAACTTCCTTGTAAAATTATATTGTAGCGACTACAAAATTAAAATTATGTTGTGGTGGCCATAATATTTTAGTGGTGTCAGCGAAATGTTTTTTGTGGTTACCACAAAATACATTTGGCAAGGTAAATGTCCACAAAATATTTTTTGTGTACTTTTTTAGGTGCATTAGCGATCGCAGGGCAATTAGCGGCAGAATTTTTTCCTGTGACAAACTCTCCCATAAGAAAACACATTTTCTTTCTGATCTGTAGTAGAATTAACCTTAAGGTCTCGTTCTTTAGTTTTGCACTGAATTCGAAAATATTTTTACTAACGTAAATTAATACACGTATCAAAAATTAATTCTAACAGTAAGAGAATTTTTCTGTTCCAATTAATCAAACTGATTTTATATTGCCCCTAAAATACCACATATTTTGTTGTAAAAATAAGCCAAAATGAAGCAAAATTATTTTTTTTGCTAGCAAACAGTACATTATTTTAAAAATCACTGTGGCAATATTGTGTATCGTATGACAGTTCACAGTCTTCAAACTTTTTTCAAAGCACTTGGTTAAAAAATATTCTAGTTATTTGCAATTGTTTGAAATAAATGAAAGATCGTAGCCTTCATTGGCGCACGATGGTTCCTCTCACCCGTCTGTATTCGTCGGGCGCCCGCATGGCGCGCTGTGATTGCGACCTTACAGTGTTGCCAGACCGCGCGTGGCGTTGCCAGTGTGCGCGTGCTGCCTAGCGTGGTGGTTCCAGCCGGTCAGCACGCGACGCTAATTGGTCCAATCAGGATCATCAGAGCTGATTATCGGCCGACAAAGGTCGCGCCATCCATCAGCACGCCGAGGGGAGAGGAGAGCCAGCCGGCTGAAGAGATTGAGAAAAATCGCTTATCGCCCGTGTTTAATAAATCAGGCCCCCTCTCCCCATGGGTGTGCGAGATAATTTACGAGCATTATGCTACCACGCATGTCGTCAGCACAACACCGTGATTGCGAACCTCAATACGGCGATAATTAGCGGCCGGCCGGGCTGTAATTTGCTGCCATTGAGACCGTATTTCCGGCAATTACCGCCGAGGGGCGTTGCGTGGAACGCAACCCCCACACCCCTCCCAGCTTCCAAACCAAAACAACTCTCCACCTTCTCTCGCTTGGTAGGCGACGTGACTTCTCGACTGCTTCTGCCTTGTTAGGATCGTGGTCACGTGGTCGGGCTGTTTGTTCTAGCCTAGCGATCGAAAAAAATAAAAAATAAAAAACAGGCTCCGGTTTACGTCGCGTATCCTTTCTGCACAGTATTTCTTACTTCTCTCTCCCCCCCCCCCCCCCCCCCCCCCCCAATCGCCTGTTACAACTACTTTAGATTAAATTATTTTAAATCAGTTTTATATGTATATATATATATATATATAAATAAATAAATAAATAAATATATATATATATATATATATATATATATATATATATATATACATACACTAGCAGTATTATTTATAACCGATAATATTTGTATTAGTTGAAAAAACCTCTTTGTACACCAGAATGGTACATCAGTCATCAAGTGTTAGAATGACAAAACTGCAAGTTGAGCTAACTCTGCAGCAGAATAAGTAGCTATAGCTGACCACGCGAAAATCAGTCTTAAGTTTGTCCCTGTCAGTAACAGCGACTTCACCTGGGCCTTATTTATATCACTGCGATGTTGACGTTGTGGGGCAGTTATGGACTTTAAAATGTAAGAGGTTGATCGAATGAAAAACGTCTGATATATCCTGTGCATAACAATTGACGACGGTGCCCTGTATTAAATATTTTCAAAACATTCACTTAAAAATTAATGGCATTAGAAAGTTTTGGTGGGAAAATGTTTCGCGGAAACGCATTTGGTGCCCCAATCTTGGGATTACTGAGATAATATATCATGTGAGCTGATTTTGTCGAGAGACTTAGGTGGAAAGTGTGCTGCATAATAAATTTTTCCCATTTTAAAAGAATACGTGCCAATTGCACTAATTGGATCTGTTTTGCAGTTTTTGTGTGTCAGAATTGAACGTTCGCGCGCAGCTTTTAACGGAATTCGAGCCCAGAACCTCCCGGAATGTAGACCTTAGCTACAAACAACTGCGTCACATATCGTCGAAATAATTCATTTAAAAACAAATTTAACTTAAAAAATAAAATATTCATGTCCTGGGCTCATAAAGTTTGTACAATACCACGTCTCGATATGTTTCTGTAGCGTGAACTCCTGTAGAATTTATTTCTCGCTGATCATACTTGCTTTTCGGATAGTCTGTCTTGAAAGTTCACACACTTAGTTTTAATCTTAACAATCAAGTAATCTCGTAAAGGAAAAAAAACTTACATATAATTTTTGAATACTTAAGTAAGCATCACTCTGACACGAACAACACCTCAATATCTCTACTGGTTAGATAGATTATTATGGGTGATGGAAAACAAATTTTGAGCTTTTTCACCCTTTTGGGGGTCGAATTTCGAAATACTTTAATTTCACATCCTAGACATTTGTATAAATATCCAAATTGAAGTGCAAATCATGATGGTAGTCCGTTCAGTCGAATCAAAATCGATCATATACTAATAAACACATACGACCCTGCACAGTACTGAAAGTTCGAATTTCGAAAATTCTAAAAACCATTTTGCTATTATTTTTATAATCATCATCCTGAAACAAAAATTAACTGTATATCTCGACGGGTTTGATAGATGTCGAAGATTTATCTGAAACACTTTACAGGTATTTATTTTCACCACCTAAGAGTCAGAATTTCGAAAAAGCCTTAAATCACATTTTAGATTACTTTAACGTAAAAAAAAAAATGAACACGGCGATATCCCGCTGGGTTCAAGATATAACGACGATTAATTGAAAACACTTTTCACCACTTTTCACTCATTTTCACCTCCTTAGGTGGCGAATTTCGAAAATTCCTGAAATTGCTTTTCAGGTATTTGAGTAAGCATCAATATTAAACATAAATCACGTCGCTGTATAAAAATCAAAGAAATCGATGTATATATATATATATATATAGTGAATCGAAAACATATTTTACCCTATTTTTATCCTCTTTAGGGCCGAATTCGGAAAATATGTTTTATTAGTACTTGGAATATTTACAAAAGCATCAATTTAAAGCAATGAGTATTTCAATAGCTCGATTTGTCCGATAGATATTGAGGGATAATCGAGAACACATCTCACGTATTTTCACCCCCTTAATTAAAGAATTTCGAAACCTCGTGGAGTCCTGTCCTAGACATTTGCGTACGTAACCAATTGAAATAAAAATCACCACAATATCCATTTGTATTTCAAAGATATAGACGATTCATATAAAACAGTTTTGCCCCTTTTTACTGCTTACTGGTCGAATTTTAAAAAAAAAACCCTAAAACGGCTATTTGGGTATTTACGTAAGCAACAGTTTGAAGTGAATACCAACTCTTTATCCCGAATGATTCAATAGATATCGATAGTTAATCGGAAACAAATTCAGGATCTTTTCACCCCCTTAAATGTTGAATTTCGAGAAATCCTTAAATTGGTTAGTATGCATTTTTATGAGTGTCGTATTAAAGTCAAAATTATGATGATAGACCGTCGGGTTCGAGCTGTATCGACGTTCCTTTGAAAATACATTTCACCCTTTTTCACCCCCTTCATTATCGAATTTCGAAAAATGCATTCTTAATGGGTGCCTACGCGGCAAGGGGAAGCTTCCCTCAAAATTTCATGGTTCTAGGTCCAGCGGTTTGGGGTGTGCGTTGATGAGTGAGTGAGTGTGTCATGACACTTCATTATACATATTAAGATAACTGTGATTTTATGCAAAAGGACGGTCTTGTTAGATTAGGAAACTACAGTGACAATAATTGTCGTTGTTAATACTAGTGCAACTATTCGCGCCTGTGCAGAATGGTGCGGAGAATTGCTCTTTCCTGTCGTTAGGCTCTAAGTGTTTCTCTTCTTTAGGTGGTTCATGATATATGATAAATGAGCACTTTTAATGATCACCTTGTATAGAACAAATATTAAATAAGGAACAAATTATGTTATTTTGGATATTGTGTTTGTGTTTACATGACAGTTACGTAGAGAAATTAATACTTAAATTAAAAAAAAAAACATCTCAGTGGATACTAAATTTCAAACCGACCAGACCACTGGAATTGCTAACATTCACAAAAAAACCTAGAAAAGAGCTATTGATATTTAAACGGCTGAACATATTTCCTTGAATTATAGCTGTAAGAACTCTCTCGATCAAGTCACATTGGGCCGCGGTGGCCGAGGGTTCAGACCTCTTGCCTCCCACTAAGGTGATCTGGGTTCGATTCCCGGCGGGGTAGGTCCCCGGATTAACGCATGTCGGAATCGTGCCGGACGATGCCGCTGGTCGGCGGGTTTTCTCGGGGATCTCCCGTTTCCCCTACCTATTCATTCCGGCGCTGTTCCATACTCGCATAATGTCACCCCTCACCATCGCTAAAAGACCTAGATGTTAAGCGCCTACCAAAATCTCTCACTCACTCAAGTCACATTTCAAACAAATAAAAAAAATTAAAAAAACTAAATCCAAATAAGTTTTTTTTTCTTTTAGAAGCTACGATACCAAAGACAGAAACGTTTCTTTTTGTGTCGGGGGGGAGGGGGGGTTAAAATAACATTTGTTTTGACCTTAGGCGTTAGTTAACGTTTGATTACGGTATAGTAATTATACTTTCATTGTTACCTAAGGTGCTTTGTTTATATTATATAATGTCATGGATCTATAAATAAACTGAAAATAAAGAGTAGCTAGGGTTTCAAAAGTGCTAAATTTACAGTGAACCTCCTGAACCTGGAAGATACAGCGTGACTGGTGTACCTCGCTGCGATAGTAACAATTTGGGATTGTTTTTGTACATTTTCGTTCTGAATCAGCAAATAAAAATATCGTATGTGAACGATATAACACATTGAATTCAGTCTTGCCACTGGGCGATCGTAGGCATCTGCGCTGGGATTGCCGACACAGAAAATCAAGGTTGCCAACTTTTTCAGATTTACCACGAGGGAAATTTTTGGTAACTCAGCACACATTTCCCCTCTATTGAAATTATTTATTTTATTACAACCAGAAAGTAGATAGTATCACACGACTCACATCATTCCAGAACGCACAGGTAAGTGAGTGAGTGAGAGATTTTGGTCAGCGCTAAATAACGAGGTCTCAAGCGCTGGTGAGGGGTAACACGAGGTGAGTATGGAGCAGTGCTCGTATGAAGGGGCGGAGGAAATGGAAGATCCCCGATCTATAACAGCAACATATTAACTTGCATGAATGTAGAAAAGTCACACTTGGCTATTTTTTTTTTTGCTTCGATTAGTAGGTTTTCAACTTTATAGCACTGTTTATTCAATTACGTTTCAAAAATCTGTAATATGGGAAATATTGCTTCCTGTCTAAAGCCGGTACGGTACAATTTATCTAGGCCTACGGGAAATACTGTACAAAACGGGACCGTTTTCAACCGTAGGCCTGCATAAAACTCTTCCTACCAGTCCAACACCAAAACTTTATTAAATACTGTTCGTACTCACAGTGTATTAGAAAATGTTTCACGGTTGATTAATGGCAGATATTTTATTAAAGCTGTGCTGCCACTTGGTAGCCGAGGCAGGAGTTTCCTTAAGGGTTCTGCCTAATCTGCAGCAGTAGCGTGAGCAACTATGTGGATTTACATGTAAAATTATATACGGTGGGGCTCAGTCCTGTTTTGTGTCATCGCTTCCGGACAAAAACCATTTTCTCCACCGAGAGAAGGAAAATGTTGCCAAAGGAATAAAATAATAGGGGAAAAAATGTAAATAGGGTTTCCGGATGTTTTCAGTGCGTAAGAATGATTTTTTTTGTTCACAGTTTACAGAGTATTGAAAAAAAAAACACTTATTAGATCCTTTAGCAACGTGAGCGGCACCGAGATGAATGAAGTTAGTGGTGGCGTATATGTAACTACAACATGTACTAAGCGACATCAAAAGTAACTTAACATGTAAAACCCTATGCCCGCTCCCACCGTGGCTCTGAGGTACAAGGGAGTGTTAAGACAATTTTATAACGTTTTTAGTTTTGGAGCAATAACATTTATTCAAATTGTATTATCAAGATGTTCTCTCCGACAAAGCATATTGTTACAAAGTTTAGCCGGGAAGGGGATGATAAATAAGCTAGAGATGAAAGGTAACATATTGTATTAGAAATAGAAGATACACGGAATAACAGTTATCCAGAAATAGAGATGAGTGGAAGGGTTAGGATAAGGCGACACAGGGTATAGATAAGAGAAAGCTCTCCTTCCCTAAACCAACAGGACACTCATCGCTCGTGCCGCCGTTGAAGGTAGGGCTCTAGTCAGAAGGTCACACCCAGACTTGAACCCAGAGTCCCTAGGCGTGGTTGCAGCCGGAGCAGAAGACTCTCTTCTCCAATTCTCTCCGGTAACTAGCTCGATGTGTACACTATTCTCCGCACCCCCACCAGACCGTCAAAATCCTCCCATCTGATTGGCTCCCAACTATGCCCCTGGGCAATCCCTGCTGAATCCAGGAGTTTGCAAGGGTATTTGGTAAGTCAAGTCATCGGATTCCTGGGACACTCCTGTTGCCGCAATCCGCCTTTTTTTTTTGTGACTTGTTGATTACCCAGCACCCGCTGACCACCTTTCTGCGACGCCACCGACGCCGCGGGATTGCGACACCGTAACAGTATGATGAGGTGTTAAACAGTATCATACACGCCACGAGCTCGACACACCGGCGTCGTTGAAGTTGCCGCGTACTGTCGCCAGTTGAGCACTGAAGCGTTGAGACATTTTTGAATAAACATGTGTCAGGCGAAGCTCTGCGCGTCGCTCGGCGGCTCGGCCAGGCCACCACCTTAACTGCTAACCAAACGTCTCTTTTTTCCGCCTTCTCCCTCAGCTTTCAAGCATCACATAGGCTCGGTGCTCGGCAGAAAGTAGCTACTTTACATTTTCGCCTCTTTTGTTTTCTGGAGGTTTGAATTTCGCTGCGTGTGTCGGAATTACAGTACAGCAGGCAACACTGGACGCCACCCCGGGGAAGGGGGCATGAGGACGGGCTGCCAGCACGTATCCCGCACCACAATGCTCTAAAACTTCCAGCGTTACACGGCATCAGGAGGGGGTTGCGAGTGCAGGCCGCAAGGGGGTGTGAGTGAGAAGAATGACGAGGGGAAGGGGCGGCCCCAGTGTTTGGTTTTTATATCAGCACCCGGCCAGGCGCGGCCGCCGCGAATGTGCAAGCGTGGCGCGCGCTCTGCTGACTAGCGGAGATAATGCCTCACGCACGTGCGTCAAGGTCGTAACTTTGGCGAGTCCCGTGTCCACACCAGCCACCGGAATAATTGCGCAGTTAATTAGCTGCCCCTTCACCCCCTGCCCACCTCCACCGTCACACCCCCTTGCACAGCATCTACCTGACCCTTGGTTGATCCGAACCCGAACACATGCACAACCCCTGCTAAACGCTATTCAGATTTAACTGGCAATAAAAAAAATTCACAGCTAACCTCCTTTCTCCATCCCCAGGGTTTTTTACAACGAGCTTCGTCAAGAGGGGTAAAAACTGTGCCTCTGTCTTTCTCCATACCCTTCTGCCGTTCGCATTCATTTGTCTCTCGTTACCGGAAAGTTAATTTTCATCTTCGAACCGCGTAACAGAGATTTAGCACTCTCGGACTTATTTAATAACCCCCACGCACTGCGCCAGATATGTCATTCCGTGCGAACGACAGCTGGGGTTCGCGAATTACAAGAACATTTCTCGGCGTGGAAAAAACCTGCGAGAGTGTGCGGATTTGTAGATACTGCGAGGTCCAGTACGTGAATGCACTTGAATTAGTTCTTATACAGACTGTTACAGAACTGCTCGTTTCTGTTTCAGGGGAACAGTTATCACTTCTAGAGGAACAAAAAAATGTTATGTTAACACAGGCTCGTAATCGTACCGTTACTGTACTACAGGCGGTTAGGAATAAAGTGAGCACTCAAATAAGCCCTGCCAAAGTTATATTTTATGCTAATTCGTATATTTCCCCGTGTAACAGCAAACGACGCACGGGAAATGTCTAACCTCTCTGGACTCTTCACCATGATGTTTGCTTATGTTACAGTATGGCTGTATTTAAATATGAAAATGTATGGAACTAAATTGCGTGATTTCGCTGCCAACCATACACGCAGTAAAGCAACTATACTTCAGAGCTAGTGGACGGCAGCTTTCTCTTTACGTTTGAGGCATGGAAACAGGAAAGGCGATAAGTCGAATATAACACGTCTGTCTTAACACCTCATCGCCTCTAGGCGCGAAGAACTAAACTATAGGTGATTCGGAATAAAGTGAGCACTCAAAAAAGCCCTGATTAATTTCTATTTTCTGCCAGTTTATATCTTTCCGCTGCATGTAAACATCAACATTGCCACGTGCTTTTATTGACATAGGCTTGTACAATGTTTACATTTACATTACACTGCTCCGATAAATGTTATCTTCAATATCTACTCATTAAATGCACGGGTGCTGAATATATGCTGTACTCAGTAGTAATCTTAGTTATAAATACCTGCGAGTAAACGTCTTATAACACTTTACTTTACTTTACAATACTTTAAGGACGCTATTACCGTTACGAATCTCGTAAATATATGCACAGTATATTCGAACTTTTAAACTAAAACCGCCACTAAAAACACACACGACACACGCAACTCAAGAATACAAATTCCGTTCAGCATACTGCAATGAACGACGACGACGCACGTAAAGAGAAACAATAAATAACGTATTATCTTAATGTGTAAAACAGGAAAAAAAAATGCTGTTTCTATTTCCAGATAGACTCTCAGGCTGGCTATCATAAAACAAAACAACTTACATTACTAATGACTTCACATAATTTACCAATGATATTCATAAACAGTCACTTCTAGTACTTTTGTATGTGTTTATCAGAAACCCATATTCATTACACAACGGACAAACAAACTGAATGACGCAATTCGCTTCAAAGCGAAGCTTGCCGAAGCGGCGAAAACTTAACTCTGATGCCATCTGTCGGTTGAACTTTAAACTACCTCTGTGGCGCGAAGCATTAGCGGCGTTAGCCAACGACAATCGGCTCGGTTGCGTCGCTTTGTGCTTTCACAAATTAAGTAAAATTATACAGTCAGTTTGTATATCAATAAGAACTTAAATTTTAAAGTATATTAAGTACAGAGCGGTCGTTTGCATTTGATAGTGTTTCACTAATGCTGTATTCAAATAAGAAAATACACGGAACTACATGCTATTATTCGTTACCAACCATACAAACAATAATGTAACTTTTGTTAATG